>NW_021025089.1:554749-603855 GCF_004153795.1 Camellia sinensis
AGCTACGCGTGCGACCCATGGAACCCGGGTTAGCAGGCGGTCATCTCAGCCAAATAAGCTCGGTTCAAACATTGGACCTGGACCTCGGGCCTAAGCCTCGACCAAGCAAGATCAACTCCAGGGAGGCCTCAGGCAGCTCCGCCTAAACAGGGGACCCGAGCCTCAACCGGGCAAAATCCACTCTGGACTGGCCTAAATTAGGTCGGCCCAACATGCTCGATCCTATCCGTCCAGCTTCTACCACGGCCCAAAGCCAGATTACAAATCTCCCTCACAATTGCCCCTTAATTCCGTCCGCGCAAGCGTGACCGGAATTAAATGATCCGACCGGGGTAGATCCTGCCTCAATTCTTAGTTCGCAAGACGTAAACCGCGCTAATCCCAATGCTCAGTTTCTAAGCTTGCTTGGTTGACTCCTCATCTCGCCATATGTCTCTTCAATACTGACGCCGCCGTCAATGGGGATGCGCGTCGACCATTTATTGGCCTCGAGAAGCCAACCCAACCCAACCGTCTCTTCAGATTCAAATTTAGGCGGTTCTTTTCTCCTATAAACACGCCACATCTCCCTTCAGTTTCTTCCTACTGTCTCTCTTTCATTCCTGTCGTCCCAAAGCTGCAGTGCCAACCTCCCAACTCAAACACCATTCCTGCCCTCACCTAGGTTCATGATTGAAGATTGGACTCTCGCCCTTATTCTAGTAAGTTCTTCGACCCCCTTCATTGCCTCTTTATTTGGTATCTCACATTTTAGGGTACGAAATCCATAGATTTTAGGGTTTAACCCCCCAAAAACCTCTTCTGCCCCTGCTCTCTTTGCTGTTCTTCAACTCCAGTGATGAACACACGAAGATCTGGAACGGACCGAGCTCCAGGCCTTCTTTTGATCCCAAAAAACACTTAAACCGAGCAAATTGCGAGTTTGCAAAAACTCCTGTAGGAACCAAGGTAGACAGAGGGCTTGACCGGGCTAACATCTGGTCCGCTTGAGTGGCCGAGCTTCTGGATTTTCCTTCGTGACCGAGGTGGTCTGGCACTCCGTCTGACCGAGCTAAAGTCAAGCTCATTTTGCGCAACCGCGCTCCCACTTACACTTACCCTCATTTTCCTGCAGAGTCCAAGGGGACCACGCGCCAACACTGAGGCTCTCAAAGACCGAGCAACCATCAAACAAGAGTTTGTGCCAAACTAACACAGTTGTGCTAAAACCAGCCAGCTCCACGCATGGGGCGCTACCGCTTCCTGGTCGACACGCCGGACGCTCTAGCCGCGTTCCGGGAAAAATACGGTATCCCGGACGACGTTCATCTAGAGCTCAGTGCCGAGAACATGACCCCTTGGGGCAGATTAGACCAGTGCCCCTTCACCGTGCTTTCCATTATAGAAGGTGGCCTCTGCTTCCCGGTTAACCCCTTCTGTGCGAGTTCTTGCTGGGCATCGGGCTAGCATCAACCCAAATCTCAACCAACACTTACCGCATAATAAACGGAATTGCCGAGCTAAATAACTGGCTAGGAACCAACCTAGGATTAGCCGAGATACTTCGCCAGTATACCCTCGGGCATACAGGCAAGGAGAAGATAGTAACCGGTACCCTGGACAAAGACTTGCATGATGACGACTTTTTCTGGATGCCTGGAAACTATAAAACAGCCGACGTGCCCGGCTGGTACATTAACAAGAACTTCGGTTCAATATGTAAGCCGTGCTAATTGCTCGGTCAAATTCTTTTCCTTCACTATTCTGTACTAATACCTTTTCTTCTTTTCATCTTTGCAGCCATCGAAGCTTTGGAGGCCAACTACCATTATCCAAACGAGGCAACCATCAAAACTGTGCTTCGGTATCGTAGCTGGGATTGCCACGAACTTCTCGGTTTCCTACCGACCTACAGATACTCCGCTTCCCGTCAAAGTAGAGTGACAGACTTCCTTCGAGCGTCGTCGCCACCTCCTGACCCCACACTCCCGGACGTGCCCCTTATCCGGTTGACCGAGGGAGAGGAGATGGCCAAAAGAAGCCGCATCAAGAATCTGATCACTGCTACATCCACCGAGCTACCGAGCATCCCCTCCCGCACAACTGCTGCTGGTCAATCAAGCGGGACCGTGGTTGCATTAGCGTCACCTGCCGCGGTGCAGGCAAGCAAAGAAAGTCGTCGAGCTGGGAAAAGGCCCCGCACCGCCGATCCTTCAGCCGAGCTCATTGCAGAGCTGAACACCGAGCAACCAGCAGTCACAGCCGAGCTAACACCGCCCTGGAAGCCCCAGTTGAAGCACCGGGGTAAGGAGATCCCGGCAACCGCTTCGGTCAAAGGTAACAAGGAACACTTCCTAGCCTTCGACCTGACAAAATCCCTCCTACTGCCGAGCGACGTGGTCGGCAGCGACCACGTGCCTGACACCCGGCTGGTGAAGTCCTCAGTCAAGTCTATGACCCGGGTAAGAATCTCGAACTTTTTATTCAAATTTTTACAAGTGTTTGCTCGGTTTCCTTTCTTTAATCAAAACTCTTCTTTGCAGGCCATCCAGAAACAACATCTAGTCATGGAGCGGATTCATAGACTCTGGCAGAAGGCAACCGATGCTGCCAGCCAGGGTGAGCAGCTTCATACCGAGCTGGGGAGATCAAAAGCTTCTTTGGTGATCGTAAACTCTGACAACTCTAGATTGCTCGGCCAGCTTGGATCCGCCGAGCAAGAGAGGGACGCTCTCCGGGCCGAGCTAGAAGCGTTGAAACAGGCAAGGAAGTATGACCTGGATGAGGCGAACAACGAAGGTTTCAAGGAAGCCGAGAAAAGCTACACCAAGCAAGTTCATGCCACCCAGGACATTTTCTTCAAGGCCGGCTGGAAAGATGCTTGCGAAAAGCTCGGCCAAGGATTTGGAACCGATGTGTTTGCCTCTCTCTCAGCTGCCTTTCTGCCGACGTATATGGTTCCATACGCCAGCGATGTCTTCAGCGCATTGTAGGCCGAGACAGAGGAAGAAGGCACGGAAGAAACCAAGGAAAATGCCAAGAGAGATAACCGCCCAAAGCATGCCGGCCAAGTTGAGACTAGCGTCCAAGAAACCACAATCACGGTCGATCTGGAGGCTACTGCAGCCGGGGACGACTTCGCCGACCTATCTACCTTAGTTTAGCTTTCTTTTCTTTTTTCAAGAATATAACCGGGCTGCCAGGCCCACCGTATGTAATTATGTTCCTCATCAATGAAAAGTTCTGATTTCGTTAAGTGTTTGCATTGTGTTTAAACTAAACAACTTCAGCCGGCGTAAAGCACCTTGGCTTGAGCAAATTATCTCGGTTGAAATAAACCATCTCGGCTTAAACTAAACAACTCATCCTTGAGCACATTATCAACTCATATAGCCGAGATAAATCATCTCGGTTTAAACTAAACAACTCGTCCTTGAGCAAATTATCAACTCATATAGCCGAGATAAACCATCTCAGTTTAAACCATAGAGTTGAGTAACTCATCAACTCATTCAATCGGAGCAAAATCATCTCGGTCTAAATCGCTTAGTTGAGTAAATCATCAATGTATTCAACCGGAATAAAACATCTCGGTTGAAACCATGGAGTTGAGCAAATCATCAACTTATTCAACCAGAGTAAATCATCTCGGTTGAAATAACAGAATTGAGCAAATCTTCAACTCATTCAACCGGAGTAAAACATCTCGGTTTAGGCAGAGTAAATCATCAACTCATTCAACCGGAATAAAACATCTCGGTTAAAATCTTAAAGCAAGCATCGAAAACAACAACAGAATGCTGGCAGAGATAAGTCACTTCTATTGTATTTGACAAAAAGCGTGTTACATTCAAAAGTATAGGGAGAGCAAGTCTTTTCACAAAAAATTACATAAGAACGTAAAATGCTAAAAATAGTACAGTTTGAGGTTGGCCGCATTCCATGGCCGGGGTATCCCTTTTCCTTCCAAATCTTCCAAGTGGTATGCCCCCTTGCCCGCCAGACCGGTTATCTTGTATGGCCCTTCCCAGTTTGCCCCTAGTTTGCCTTCTCCCTGCACCGGTGTGTTGCCCATCACCTTTCTTAAAACCCAATCCCCAACTTTGAACGGTCTGGGGTGCACCGTTTTGTTGTATTTTCTGGAAAGCTCTTATTGTTATGCGGCCATATGGATTAGAGCCTTGTCTCGGCGCTCTTCCACTAGGTCTAATTCTAGGGCGATGGATTCAGAGTTCAGCTTGGGCTCAAAACTTTCGCTGCGGAGGGTGGGCATGCCAACTTCCAATGGGATGACCGCCTCCATGCCATATGCCAAGGCAAAAGGAGTTTCCCCGGTAGATCACCTCGAGGTCGTCCGGTATGCCCAAAGGACACTTGGGAGTTCCTCGGCCCATTTTCCTTTGGCTTTCTCAAGTCTCTTCTTCAACCCATCAAGAATGGTCTTGTTTGATGCTTCGGCTTGGCCGTTAGACTGCGGGTAAGCCGGGGTGGAGTTGTAGAATTCGATCTTCAATTTTTCACAAAATCCTCGGAATAAGCGCCCGTCAAATTGGGTGTCGTTGTCAAAAATCAAAATCTTGGGGACGCCAAGCCGCATTACCACATTCTGCCAGACAAGCCATTTGACGTCTTTCTCCTTGATAGTAGCTAAGGGTTCAGCTTCAACCCATTTGGTGAAGTAGTCCGTAGCCGCGATGAAGTACTTCCGGTTGCCTGGTGCAGTTGGGAGTGGTCCCACTATGTCCAGCCCCCACATCACAAAATGCAAGGGCTTGTGAGGGAAAGAAGTTCTCTGGCCGGCTGGTGAATTTGGTGGGCGAACTTCTGGTACTTCTCACATTTGCGAACATATTTTTGAGCGTCTGTTTGCATGCACGGCCACCAATACCCTTGCGAGATAGCCCGGTAGGCCAAAGATCTGCCCTCGATGTGACTGCCACATACGCCTTCGTAAATTTCATATAGGAAAGCTTCCACGCTGTTGGGGTGTACACACTTGAGATAAGGACCGGTGAAAGACTTCTTGTATAAAGCGTCAGATGGAAAGAGCCAAAACTGCTCTGACTTCACCTGGACTTTATGCACTTCCTTTTTATCGATCGGAAAGGTCCGCTCTTTTAGGAAGAGGATAATAGGGTCCATCCAAGAAGGGCCAAGCTCAGTGCAGAGTACTTCTGTCTGCTCAGGTTCCTCTATACTAGGCCTTGGAAGATACTCAATCAAGAGAGGACTGGGAGATGTTCGATTGACCATGGAAGCCAGACCGGCTAACTCATCCGCGCGGCCATTTTCTTCCCGTCCAATTTGTTGGACCCTTATCGCCTGGAATCGCTTGATGCGGTCTCTTACCAGAGCTCAGTACTGTGTCATTCTGTCATCTTTAGCTTCGTAAACCCCAGACACATGGTTGACAACAAGTTGGGAATCGTTATAAACCATCAGCTCGGATGCGCGCACCTAGAGCGTGCTCTTAAGCCCGGCCAGCAGCGCCTCGTACTCAGCCTCATTGTTTGACGCAGGGAATCCGAGTGTGATAGAGTGTTCAATGATCAAATCATCTGGGGAGATCAAAACTATGCCCAGCCCGACACCGTGACAATTCAAGGCTCCATCTATAAAAAGTTTCCATATTTTACCGACAAAGAGCTTCAAACACTCTGAAGGGTCTTGGGAGGCTTGAAGGTCAATGAGATCACGGTCGCTCAGCTGTTCGGTTTCTGCTTCGCTGCTATTCTGTTCCATTTCATCCCCCCTCGGCAATGCAGCACTGGACCCAACAGGTTGATCTGCCATGCCCAAGTCCAGAGATGTGCCGCCGGGCTGAAGCACTATGCTGGCTTGAGGTTCTAAGGCCGGGCGCGCAAGTTCCGCGCCGCTAACATCACCCTGCCGTGCAATTTCTGGCGAGCCTGCATTCACTTCCTCGGCTGCCATGGCAAGATCCACCGGGCATACTGGATGAATTCCAGGTGAGAATTCAACAACGAAGTCGGCCAATGTCTGTGCTTTTATGGCAGTTCGGGGTTGGAACTTGATGTCGAATTGTCCTAATTCGACCGCCCACTTGAGGATTCGACCGGAGAAATCCGTCCGCTCGAACAAGGCTTTGAGTGGGAACTCGGTCAAAATGATGATGGTGTGAACATGAAAATAGTGCGCCAATTTCCTAGAGGCCATCATCAACGCCAAGGCAAGTTTTTCCAGCGGCAAGTATCTCGACTCTGCCGGTAGCAAGGTGTTACTCACGTAGAAGATGGGGAAATGCTGAATTCCTTCTGACCGGACAAGCACTGCGCTAACTGCATACTGAGAAACGGCTAAGTAAAGGTAGAGTTCTTCGCCGGGCTTTGGTGTCACCAATAATAGAGCAGAAGACAGATATCCTTTAGCTCGGCCAAAGCCCTATCACATTCCTCGTCCCACGATAACTTGGATTTCAGGGCACGAAAGAAAGGACGGCAACGATCTGATGACCGGCTTATGAATCGATTAAGGGCGGCAGCCATTCCGGCCAGATGATGCACGTCCTTTGCCGAGTTGGGCTGCTTTAATTCTTGTACGGTTTTGATTTGTGTGGGGTCTGCCTCGATGCCTCGGTTTGTGACTAGGAAGCCTAGGAATTTCCTGGATCCCACGCCGAAAGCACACTTGGACGCATTCAGGCGTAGCTTATGCTGTTTGAGAATGGCAAACATCTCGGCTAGGTTGGACAAGTGGTCTGCCTAATGTCTGCTTTTGACCACCATGTCGTCAATGTAAGCCTCCATCGTCCGGCCTAGCAGAGGGGTGAACATTTTGGTCACCATCCTTTGGAAAGTTGCTCCGGCGTTCTTCAAACCAAAAGGCATGACTCGATAGCAGAAGAGTCCCCTTGGCGTGGTGAAAGAGGTAATCTCACGGCCGGAGCCATGCATGGCAATCTGATGATAACTGCGGTAGGCATCCAAGAAACTGAGCCTTTCATGCCCGGCCGTTAAATCCACCAGCTGGTCTATTCTGGGCAGAGGAAAGCTGTCTTTAGGGCAGGCTCGGTTGACAGTCTTGTAGTCGACGCAAACTCGCCACTTCCTATTCTTCTTGGGTACTACGACTGTGTTTGAGATCTACCGAGGGTAGTGCACTTCCTGAATAGCCCGTGCTTCAAGCAAGTTCCTTGCCTCCTCCGCGACTACCTCGGCGTGATGAAGAGCCGATCTCCTTGTTATCTGAATGACCAGTCGTGCATCAGGGAAAACATTAAGTTGGTGGCAAATGGAACTTGGATCGATGCCAGGCATGTCGTAGGGCAACCATGCGAGGACTTCGATATTTGCTATCAAGAATTCTACCATCTCGGTCCTTTCTTGAGTGGTCAAGCTTGATCCGAGAAAAAAGAACTTGTTTGGACTTTCTGTGTCGATCCGTACTTCTACTAATTCTTCAACAGCTTTGTCTTCGGCTTTGGTGCCCACGTCATCAAGGACACTCTGGTCTTCTGGGCCTTCAATCATTTGCACGAAGCCTTTGGCAGCTCGGCTCCCGTTGACTGCCACGAAGCATTGCTTCGACATGACTTGATCGCCCCAAATTTCCTCAATTTCCCCCACAGCCAAGGGAAATCTCATAACCTGGTGGTAGGTCGACACTACAGCCTGCATAGTGTGAAGCCAGCCCCTACCGAGGATCAGATTGTATGTAGGCAGCACCTGCAATACCCAGAACTCCACCTGCTTGACCACGGATCCAGCTTTGACCAGTAAAATTATTTTTCCCAAAGGCCACTCCGGTTGCGAGTTAAAACCTACCAGTGGCGAAGTTGCCGGAGCCAAGTCTGTATCTCGGAGTTTGAGTTGTTTGAACACATCGTAGTACATTATTTCAACCGAGCTTCCCTAGTCAATCAGGATGCGCTTGACATCGAACTCTTTCACACGGAGGGTGACCACTAGGGCGTCGTTGTATGGCGTTTGAATGCGCTCTAGGTCCCTTTTGGAGAAACTAATCACGTCTTTTTCCTCGGTCTTCCCCCTTTTGATCGCAGGCTGGACTAACAAAACTTCCCTCATGTGTTCCGCCTTTTTTATCATTCCTCGGAGCTCGCATACATGCGCCGGCTCAACTATGCCGTGGATCACATTAACCACTCCTTGGGGGGGCACCTCTAAGTCCTCTGGTCCATGCGGGTCAACCGGGGCGGGATGTGCGGGCTTAACAGTCCTCTGTCCGGTGTCTGGCTGCGACTAACTCCTCCAAGTGTTGCTTCAGAGGCAAACAGTCCTCTGTCCAATGTCCGATGTCCTCGCTCCCGGTGATATGTGCAGCGGTGTCGTGGATTGAAGCCCTTTTGTGCGTCGCCTAACTTAGCAGGAAACCGACATAATCCTCGTCACGGATTTCACTAAGTATGCGATAGATTGGAATCTTAAAGACCGTGGTAATGCCCGTCTGAGCTTTCAACCTTCTATTGGCATCAGCTACGTCATCGCAGCGGTATTTATCTCGGTTATTCCGATGACCCCCTCCCTGATTTCGACGATTTGACCCTCGGTCAGATTCCTCGGCACGATCATTTGGACGGTTAGTCTCCTGTCCGACCGCGTGTACCTTGCCAGCCGACCTCTTGTCTGTTACCACCGGAGTTGTCTTCGTAGTGGACGCCACCGCATCATCCTCTACTCGGATATATTCATTGATGCGCTACATTAGTTGGCCCATGGATGTCGGCTGGTTCATGGTAAGCGAGTCCCGCAGCCTATGTCCGACCGGAAGACTGCGCTTATATTGGGTGACTGCCAGGTTGATCGGGCAATCTAAAATATCATTGAAGGTTTCCCAGTATCTAGAGTTGTATGCCTTGAGTGTGTCGCTTGACTCCATTTTGACACTGAAAAGGTGGTCCACCTCCTTTGGCGTTTTAGTGTTGGTCTTGAAACGAGTCACAAAGGCTTCCGCCAACTGCTGCCACCTTTCGATGCTTCCCTCCGGCAGCCTCTCAAACCATTTCAAGCCCAGCTTACCCAAACTCGACGGGAAGACAAGGCACATAAGAGCGTAATTGCGCCTATGTCCGGCCATGACCTGCCGGAAGTGGCTTACATGCATGTACGGATTGGTCTTTCCGTCGTAGAGCGTAAACTTGGGCTGGTGAAAGCCCGCGGGGAGCAATGTGGTTTCTATCTTAAGAGAGAAGGGGGTGGTGTTCAGCCTCGCCAAATCTGTGTCTAAAAGGAGAGGTACGGCTGGGCGGGGTGGTGGCATTATGAATAGTGGTGTAATGTTGAAGAACTTAAATTAGATTAATCTTCCAACAAAAATCCCAACAAATCATGGATCATCCAAATTGCTAACTATAGTCAAGTTTACTATTCTTAGGCTTATATTTAACAACAATAAATAAAAATAAAAGGGATTTACTCTTATACAATACATGGCACTTGGCCAACAAGTAAAGGGCCCTGTGGCCAACTGTTAAAAGACTTAAAGTCAAGAACAATTCTCCAGCCTTATACCTAAAAAAGTTTGTCAACACGTGAAATGAGTACTAAGCCCAGTAGAAATTCCAAAGATCCTAACCAATCACAATATATAGATACAAAGGATCATACATGCATCATGATATACCAAAACAAAATGGATTTACCCTTATACAATACATGGCACTTGGCCAACAAGTAAAGGGCCCCGTGGCCAACTGTTAAAAGACTTCAAGTCAAGAACAATTCTCCAGCCTTGTACCTAAAAAAGTTTGTCAACACGTGGAATGAGCACTAAGCCCAATAGAGATTCCAAAGATTCTAACCAATCAGAACATATGGATAAAAATGATCATGCATACGCCATGATATACCATATAAATAGTGTGATAGCTAATATCCAAAAGTATACTCATATAAGTATGTTTTTTCCAAAAGGTTCCTCTTGACACAACACAGTATAAAATCATTTCTTCTTTTTTTATATTCTCATTATTACTTCCAAAAGAAAATATTTCAAAACCCCATTCTTTCATTGTTAAAGCTTTCCACGCTAACATAAATGAATCTCACTTATACATCATTTCTAAAAATACGATCCCACATGCAAATCATAACTCAACCCTACACCTCAACACCATACGTAACTACGCCCAATACATCCATTCTCTTGCCTAACTATACGCCCAAGGACTAAAGATAATCACAATGTAAAAACCAATAACACATATACCTTCTAAAGAAACAACTGAAGCAATACACACTACCAATTCTATCTCCACCGGCCTACATCACGGATGGCAGATTCTACAACGCAGATGATAAATCTAGAAATTTCCTAGATATTGATTTGTGATTATGTATCAATTCTAAGCAGTAAATAATGATCCCAATCAAAGAATCAAGACAAATCAACACAACGATTTTAACGCGGAAAAACCACAATTGGAGCACCTCCAATTGTGATAAAAACCACGGGCCAAAGCCTCAAAACAATCCACTAAGAAGACAAAAAGGAATTATACAAGTGTACTCTCAATTACCTAGTGAATCTACGCCCAAATCGAACTGACCCCTATGTGCCTCTTCCACCACGTCTTTACCGCGGAATAGTCTTGCCTAACACTAAATCCACGACGCCGATGTCGAATCACAACGATGAGCCACTTCGGAATCCACCAAAGCTTGAGGCCCAAATTCCACGGAATCCACCGAAGAACAACTCTCTTTTTTGTATTGAATAAAACAAACAATCCTTTGATGTATACTTCTCAAACCATGAGTTAAACTCAAACAAACATCAAAGAAACTAGCAAAGAAGCCCCAAATATAAACCCTAATATCCAAAAAGAAGATCTGGAAGCTGTAACCCTAAAATCTGACTGAAACACATATTTATAGAAAATCGAGCCGCGAAGGTCGCTCAAGCAAAGGATCTCTCGCTCAAGCGAGGGGACTAAAATGCGTTTTTTTCCAAGTGTCTTCGCTCGAGCCACCAAAGTGTCGCTTGAGCGAGAAATGCAACTTCTCAGTATTTTTACAGTCAGTGAAAACTTCTAGGGCCAAGGATTCTTCACTCGAGTGCAAACTCCTTCGCTCGAGCGACCAAACAACTGCCACTGCAATTTTTTTTCTGGCTTCGGGGGCGCTGCCTCTAAACCCCGCCAGGGTGCTGCCCCGGACCCGCCAAAGGGCACTGCCCCCTGGATCCTCGCAAGCTGACCAGGCAGCTCGATCTCCAACATAGTCAGCGAAGTGGCAAACTTGAAAGAATTAACATCACAAACTTCTCTGCAAGGCACAATTCGAGTTGGATTCGCATCTAAAACTCATAGCATCACTGAAATAAAAGATCGAATACAATTACAATGAAAATGAGTTTTGTCAAGCGGGATTGCCAAGAATAAAAACTTAACAACAAATAACACGTAACACTTTACCGATCTCACCCGAAAGGGGGTACCCCTCAGGTCATACTTTACCGGGTGCAAAACGAAAGGGAACGAAGAATCTATCACAAGATGCCACGCTTTGTCGGCTCAGATACGGAGGGAAATGGACCCCTAAACAGCACCACAATAAAAACATAATCATGCTAACCAACATCAATAATCCACGGGTGTAATACATACACCTAATCCAATTATCATAGTCCCGATTATTTACAGTCAAATACATTAACCCATTTCTTTTAAAATGTGCTCTACGCACCGCCGTACGACAAAGGATTTTCTTACATTTTAAAAATGTTTCCACAACACAATACAAACAACTAAACACCAAAATCATACCCTCCAACGACAATCTCTTAAGATAACCAACATTTATAAACATTCCAGTTACCTCTTTAACAACATAATCCATAACTCAACAATAGAATTGTCTATTCACAATGTTTATTTATAATCAACAACATACCATCCAACATACCATCCAACATCACATAGCCCATCCTACGATAGTACTCATAACCTATATCTAGCAACAAGAAATACCATCCTCCACCGATGGCCAAGGATAAAACTCTAGACACCGAAATAACAAATGCACCCTTAGGTAATTCTATATTCCCGTTCATCCCAAACTCTCATGTTTTATAAAACAATAATTAGTTCCACTTTATTTTGAAAAAAAAAATTCACTACTCCAAATCCCAACAAACACAAGAATAACCAACATCCACCAATATTAATCCAAAACCCCAATATTCGTAGACAACCACAACATATTTCAATTTCCATTTAATATTAATCTTTTTCTTCAACATTACAAAATTGTACGAATAAAATACCAAACCTTTTCCAACCCATATCCTAAACATGCTTTTACAACCCAAAATCGATTATCAACAAAACCCATAAACCCACCAATTTGAATCGAAACCAACCCATATGCATTTTAGTAAAAATCAACAATAACTAAGTTTTTAAATGCTATAAAAATTACCACAAGTCTATCTATAATGAGGTATTGAAAAAAAAGAAACTCAAGAATCCCTACCTCTTGAAGTGAAGAGGAGAAAACCCAAAAATCCACCGGTGACGAAAACACAATCCACTCAGATTAAATCGAAGCCCTCGCGACCCTCTACGTTTTGATCTATGGGACTAGGGGTAAAAAATGAGTGTATCTACATGAAATCAAGAGTTTTAGAGCTTAGAAGCTCAGAAATGGCGAAACATGAGAGAGAAAGAAGAAAAGAGATCCAAAACAGATATTTTCATACTCAGATCTGTCTTATATAAACAAATGGTCGCGAGCGCGAATAGGCCTGTCGTGGACGCGACCTAGGTGGTCGCGTCCGTGACCAGCTTACCACTGCCCACCTGGGTTGTTGTCCTGCAGCCAATCCTAAGCCTAACCAACGTCCGAACCATTCCAGTAAGGTAAAAAACAACTGGGACAACCCTGTGCCCCAACTAAAAGAACAACACGGGTCGGTTCTTGACCTAGGCCACTACAAGTCCTCAACTTCTTATCGAACTCTATACAAAGGTATTCCTTTGTCTCCATGAGTTTCAATGCAAACCTCAATAAACTAGTAAAGGTAGCATCAAACTCAGCTACCAGTGAATCAAGCTGCTTAAGCTTCAAGAATTGATCCCTTAATTTCTCCCTAGCACTGGGAGGCAAAAACCTATATTGGAAGGCGTTGACAAAGGCCTCCCATGTCACTCCAATGCATCCACGCGCATACTTCCACCAATGAATCACATCTCTCTTTAACTGGAAGGATGCCAAGGTCACTCTCAAGCCATCATCCTCAATGCCAAGCATCTCGAATGTCTTCACCATCTGCTTAAGCCATTCATCCGCTTTCAAAGGCTCTTTAGGATCACCCAAAAACTCGTCCAGATTAGACCGGAAGAACTCCCTCTTCAAGAATGATGGCCCTGCCTCAGCAACTTAGGCCTAGACTTGATTCTCAGCTCTAAGAATGTCCATGGATTCCTACAAAGCTCTGGCCATCTCACGGGCTAAAGTATTCATGGCTTGCTGGCCTACTGGCTCAACCACATTGGCCTGATCAACTCCTTTCTCTTGTGCCGGAATATCATCCGTTAATGGTACTTCTTGCCGTCTAGGCCTACCATGTCTACCACCACCACGTCCACGTCCTGGCATCCTAATAAAGATAACATAAGAGATTAGCACATTTGCAAATGTGCCTAAGCTAAATCCCTCACGTCCTAATGTGATAGACAATAATAATTCACTCCATATAAGTACATAATCACATAATACACATACGAACTTCCTTTCTAGATGAGGATTGTCCCACGACATTACCAGAGTTCCAATTAGAAATAGCAGTGTTCAAGTGCTCTTCTAAAAGGACTTCTAGAAACTCGTAGACCCAATCAATATTTTAGAAATTAAATCCCATACACATATAATCACATAAGTATGTTATCACATAGCATACAAATCATACAAACATCTCTATCAAGCGAGAGAAACCCATTGTGGTAAGAACCACTTCCCACGTACCCAAAATATTCAAACTCGATACGCGCTAATACCAAGTTGTAATGCTCCGAAATAATTACTATAAACCATCCACAATATTAATTATATAACAACACATGATAAGGTAATTATCTTTCATTAGTTCCAATCACTTTTACAAAAGAGTAACATATGCAGGAATATATTCACAAGCCTAATGAATCTATAGCATATGTTACATAATAGAGAAATAGGATGAAAGTTAAACAAATAAGAAATTCCCTAAGGGCTTGTAGCTTTCCAAGTCAATACTTGGTTACTACAAAAATAGATTTAAATCTATACAGTTTAAGCCGTTGGCTTATACAAAATAAATACAATAAATATACAAAATGAAACTCTTACTCCAAGGCTTCCCGAGCTATTGCCTTGGCGGAGGCATATCATCAGTACTTGAAAATGTTTTTCCCACATAGGATGAGCCAAAGTCTAGTAGAAATAATCCAACACAGTATATGAATCTTAACAAAGATATAAGATGAATGCATATGCAATGCTTATGCCAAAACATTTCATATCTCTTTCCAAAAATCATGCAATGTCAGGTTAATATAATAACTCATAAATCATTTCATTTTCAATAGAAAACAGGGCAATGAATCACACTCTGAGAATCTCAAAACAAATACAACCTTTCACGGAAATTTTGTCCGTGGAAAACCGTAAACCGGCACCCATGTAAACATAGGCTATACAAGCACTACTATTGCCATTTCACAAAAATTTCGTCCACAGGATCGGCACCCATGTATATGCGCAGTTTTGAGGACTTTCAACATAGACACCCAGGCCAACGAATTTCAACGAGACAACACTTACTTCCTAGATTCACCATTTTTTCTCAAAACGATAAACATTTCCAATATATAAATGTGAGATAATGCTCAGTGCAAAAGGATGAGAAAATAATTTCAATTCTCCTAATTTTCATGCAAATTTTACAACAATTATAGCTACCTTCCACCGATAACCCAAAACAGATATCTCTAAACTGATAAATAATTTTCATAAAGATAAACTTTTCAAATTTCAAGATGTGGGTGGTAATATATACTCAACTCCACCACCCTCAACAATATCACCCAATTCCATATTTCCAACACCAATTCCATTTATGATTACAAAATCAACATTTAACATTTCTAGGGAAAAACTCCATTTCTCTTTGAAAACCAATTTTAAGGATAAAAGCACGTCATTTTATCACAACTCATCATCATTTACAATCCCATAACCCTTTTTAAGAATCTATTTGAAAATCCCTCTTTTTGATTTTAAACCAAAACCCTAGTTTGTTCAAAAACCATTAAATCCCAATGTTGTTTTAGAAATAGCAAATAAGTAAGTTAAAAATCATAAGAAAATGTGGAGAATCCCTACCTCAAGCTTAGAAGACAAGCGAAGAAATGGAAAAACTTCAATGACACCGAAACTCCACTTTGTTCGGATCAAAAAAGAGCCCTCGGAGTGCTCTATCTTTTTATCAAAGGGATACGGGTGAAGAACTCAACGGATCTAGGTGTATTTGTAGAGAGAAAATGAGTTTTAGCGAGAGAGTGTGTAGATCTAGGGTTTTTAGAATGTTTAGAGAGAGAGAGAGAGAGAAATGAAAAACTGACTCAAAAAGTGATTTTTACGAATTGATATACGCGCAGACCGCTCGAGCGTAAGAAGTATCGCTCAAGCGTCCAAACACAAAAATGTGTGACCTCTCGAACGCAAGAAGCTTCGCTCGAGCGAAGAATACAAACTCCCAAAACTTTTGCAGACAAAAGGCCACCGTTCGATCCCCAGAATCAACGCTCGAGCTCAACGTCGCTTGAGCGAAGAATGCACACTCCCAGTAGTTTTGTATGACTTCAAAAGTACTGAGAATTCACAAAGACTGCTCAAGCGCAAGAAGCTTCGCTCAAGAGTAGAAGCCAAAATCTAGGCAACAACAATTTGGACAAACAAGCTACCAGCATATTCTAAACACAACCAAGACACTCCAATGACCAAACTCAATGAGGAAAAGGAGAAACTAGACATGAACAACCATATGAGACAATGAAACCCAGATCCAAAACATCAACAGGTTAGGTCTAAACCAGAATCACTATATAAATTTAGTCATTTTCTTTTTCTTCTTTTTTTAATTATAAATACAAGACTCTAAAGTGTATGTAATTGTCTAAAAAAATATTTTAAAAGAAAATTTACATTGATTAAAATGGGTTAGTGGAATTGATTTATCCAATCCATATCCATTTTAATCCAATCCATTTAAGTTTGTTTACTGCAACGATAGTCTTTGTAGTTTATCTTTTGATTTGTTTTAATTAATTAAATATGTTGGTGAGAAGTACACATTATAGTTTTAAAAGACATTTTTTCTCTTCAATTTTTCTC
Source organism: Camellia sinensis (assembly GCF_004153795.1). Lineage (NCBI taxonomy): Eukaryota > Viridiplantae > Streptophyta > Magnoliopsida > Ericales > Theaceae > Camellia > Camellia sinensis. The sequence continues at coordinate 571,081 of NW_021025089.1, forward strand.
TTGTATTTTCTCTCTCTATTTTCACACACTAGTATCAATTATTACCCACTGCCCCCGCTAGTGCCAGAAAAGTCACTGGCGAGCGACGACAACGGCAAATAGATAGATGGACATATAGACAAATAAATAAAAATAATATAGTCTTTTAAATTGTTGTTGTCCTTATAAAAATAAAAAATAAAAAGATAAAATTGTACACTCTTAAAGTTTGCTTAAAATACGGATTGCCCTTATAGTTCTAGAAATTACATCTCATCTCTTGAAATTCTTATAACAAATAGCTCATTTTGTTAATAAATTATCAAATTAATTAACAGTTTTTAATAATGTCATAAACTTATTTTAATTAACAATTCAAGTAATTATATAAATGTATAGAAGAACAAGTAGAAATTTTATTTTTTCAATTAATTCTATTAAGTAAAAAATAAATTATAATGGAGTATTTGCAATTTTTCAAATCACAAAGAACAGTCTATATTTTAAACAAATTTCAAAAAGTGTATTTGTAATTTACCCAAAACAATAATAGAATTTGGGACAATTACCACCCTAAAGTTCCAAATTTGGACTTATAGCCCCAACGTGCTAAAATGTAAACAAAAGTTGCACTAAACATTTGTACGAACTCCCAAAATAAAATAAAAAAATATTACAAACACCCATAAATTGCTCCAAATAGGGCATGTGTAGAGGTCAAATACTCAAATCTGGGATACACGCGAAGATAGGGTTTGTACGGGATTTGAGCAGCTACAGCTACAATCTGTATACAATAGAGAGGTTCTGTTGGCTACATATTTTGTAAAAGCCAGTTACAGTTCGACACGTGGCAGAGTAAGGGTAATAAAGGGAGGTTATTCAAGCCTTTAATCCTGATCGTACACGTGGCAACAAATATTGGTCCTCACATGATCTGAGTAACACTAGATCAATAACGGGATGCAAGATGACATATCTTCAACAGTTACTCATATTCAAATTCAAGTACAAGAGGGAAACTCAACTGCCAGTAATGGCGTAATGGAGCTACTTGAAAGGAAGCATGATCAGCGATCATGGAGGAGCAGTTCGACGGTTCGAAGTGCAGTTCGAAGGTCATCACTGACGAGTATAAATAGCAGGGCAGCCCCCAGAAAAAAAGGACGGACTCAGATCATACAAACCAGTCATTTACTTCATATATTTTCTTTTCCAGTCTTTTACATTTCCAGTCTTTAAATACCTGTTCTTTAAATACCTGCACTTTAAATACCCGCACTGCACTTCGATTCATAGGAGTAGCTTCAAGTAGATCCAAGTAGATTGCTGTTGTAAACCTCTCTGAGGCTGAGTTCGGACCATTGTAAGTGTTCATTTTTATGAAATACTTCAATTGTTCTTCATATTACTATTATTTCTATTAACTTCTCCTAAGTCAAGCCACCAGTAAAAGTCCTCTTCATTGAGGCTGAAAAGAACTAAAACACAATCGTCTGATAATTGGTTGGCAATCACAATTTCTGTAAGGACTGATTGATCCTTGCTGGCACGCTCACATTCACAAAAATACCCTTCGAAAAGCCAAAAAGCCAACAGGTTCATAATAGTCAAGCAAAAATAGCTTACTTTCATATTTACATCTTCCTAGAATTTTGAAGTGGCACATTAAACAGTTATCAGAGTATTAGATCAACAATCTTGTACATTCAGGCATGTTTGATTAGTAGGATTACAACATAAGATTGAGATTGTTAATCTATAAACTCACAATTTCATGTTTGATTATAAATTTTATTAATTGGATTACATGTACGGTAGACATTCAATTCAACGAAATTGGTAAATTTTTAATATTGAGAGAGGTGGAGATCATAATTTCAAGTATGAAATAAATAAATAAATAAATGAATAAATAATTATCTCACTAATTTAATTGAATAACTAATATTACACTAATTTATAAAATTATTAATTATTTCACTATTAATCCTGCTAAATAAGGCCTCAGAGTATTAGATCAACCAGACAAAGACAATAGTACCACTTATATCCACAATTCAAGAAGATGTGATTTTTTTTGTTATTCTACCTGTTACTAGAATTGATCTTTACTTATCGCACACAACATGATAATATGATCTTACTTACTATTAAAATGGAAAAAAAAAAAAAAGGATTTTCATTTATTATTGAAATTGAATTTACTTATTATCATTATTTTTAAAGTTAATACCCCAAGATCCTCTTTAAGTATTATAGTCGTACTACTTCGCAGCTACATGGAAAGATTTTTTTTGAACAGGAAAAAAAAATAATGCTTTGAGGTGTTACTACGGCATCCGTGGGCTCAGGCTCGGGAGTAGTCGGTTGTCGGCTTGATTTAACCTAACCTAAAAGAAGGAACCTACCACCGAGGCACTAGTGGAACTCATCAATCAGCCTAGCAAGACCAAATTTCGATCAGAGTACAGTGCAGGGTCTCTGCAGAGAACCACTTACCCAATATTTTGCATCTCTTAGAAATTGAACTTGACTCTCCGCTGAAGAAGGCCAATATGCCTTCACCACTGGGCAACCACCCCGTGGTCACATGGAAAGATATTTCTTGAATTTTGACATCAACCCAAAAGTGGTCCTCTCACTATTTTTTTTTTATTTTTATTTTTTTGTAGAATCAATAGAACCACACTAAAATATATAGATTAGCCATTCTTGTCAGTTCGTAATCTGGTTTAATTACAGACGGAAGGATTTTAGATATAGCTAAGAAGCTAAACAAAGTACCCATTCGCTTAATGCTTCCGATGAGATTAATTAGTTTGTTTTGTTTGAATTTTCAGGATCACTTTTTAGAATACTAAAATTTTTTATTTTCCGTATTTTTATGCTTTTACTAATTTTTTTTAATATTCTAAGTATTTTTTTAATTTTTAAATACACCTAACATAACTACACTTAAAAGGTATAATACTTGTGAAAAAAATATCCAAAAAATTCACTAAATTCCAAAAAATATAATAAAAAAATTCAAAAATTCAATACATTTTTTGTATTCTTGTATGTTTATTGATTTTTTAAAATATTTGTGTACAAATATTATACTTTTTAGATGCATCTAAGTAAGATGCATCTAAAAAAGTTTAAAAAAAAAATACTTAAAATTTTAAAAATATTCACTAAAAATAAAAAAAAATACCAAAAACAAAATACTCAATTTCTAAAATATTGAAACCAAACACACTAGTATTCTAATCCGGAGCACACTTGTCCTTTAGGCCATGTTTGATTTCACAAGACTAATAGGCCCTGTTTAATTCACAACACTAATAGTGAGGTATTAATAATCCTATTAAATTAGTGTGGTATTCGCTGTCCAATTGGATTAATAGGATAAATTATTCATTGGATTCATAATCTCACCCCGACCCCATTACTAATAATCTTACAAATTTGTTAGATTAATTAGCTATTAGATTAATCATAGTATCTCTCCCAACTTTCTCTCTCTAACTCTCTGCCATCAGAGAACATAAGTCTTTGTACTGTGATTTGTGAGGATGATACTCACAGTATCACTCCATCGCTAGGAGGAGTGGGTTCTCTCTGAGAAGGAATGGAGGCCAATCTGAGGGAGAAGGAACAAAGTCTGAGAGATCTAGGAGGATGGAGGCCAGTAATTAGGAAGCAAGGATTTCGGAGGCAATCTTTCGATCCCCAGTATCAAGGATTGTTTACGGTTTTTGTGGATGAGATTCCCGAGTCCATGAATCCAAAGAAGTTGTTTGGGCTTTTCTCTCAGTTCGGAGTGGTGAAAGATGTGTATATACCCATGAAGAGAAGGAAGGCAACCGGATCAAGGTTCGAGTTTGTGCGTTTTGACTGCCCTGTGGCTGCGAAAGTGGTTGTGCAAAAAGCAAATGGACTATGGTGGGATAACAAGGAACTCAAAGTAAAAGGGGCAGAGTATCAAAAAGGGCAAGGATTGCAGACAAACAAAAAGAAGATTCCGTTTTGGCATGGAGTGAGTCATCCACATGACAAGTCCATACCCGAGCAGGGCCCTCATCAGAGATTGCAAACAGTAGGGTTTAAGTCCTATGCCGAGGTGGTGAAAAGGGGGAACCCCTGTCAAAACAGCATGCTGTCCATTCAGGCTAAGGAAGTTGGAAATGCTTGGCTGTATGAGAGCGTATTTATAAAGCTTAAATCCTTCTTTGCTTTTGCTGATTTTGTGAAGGAATGTAGTCGAAGAGGGCTCAAAGACACTGTTATCCGCATGGGTAGTGGGAGAGGAGCAGTGCTAACCTTTAACTCATTACAAGAGATGAAGAGCTGTAAAGAGAGTTTAAAGGAGTGGATCTTCGATTGGTGTGATTCATTACAAGAATGGAAAGCTGGAGCAGATTTTGGTCAAGAAAGGTGTGTTTGGCTTAGTTGTTTTGGTATGCCTCTTAATTTATGGAATGTTGAAACCTTCAGAAGTATAGGAGCGTTGTGGGGTGAAGTGGTCCAATTTGATGAAAACAGTACCAGAGGTACTTCCTTTCAATATGGGAAGGTGAGGATTATTACCAGGTGTATGGAGTTTATCAGTGGCGTAGTGATGGTCAAAAATAAAGGCCAGGATTACCTGGTGAGAATTTGTGAAAATCTTGATTCCTCTGTGGTAATGGGGAGAAGCTTGCCCCACTGTGCTTGTAGCCTGATGGATGAAGGAGCATCGATAAATGGGGATGATCAGCAGCGAAGAGTTGACCATGGGCCGGTGGTAGAAAGCGGTGGAAGAGGCAGTGATGAGGGGACATGGGTGGGAGTAGGTGTGGAGGAGGAAGGGGCTAACGGCAAAAAGGTCACATCACAGAGCACCAAAGTAGATGAAGTTGATCAGAAAAGTTGGGTGTCAGAGACTGTAGTTGATGTAGTAGGCAGGAGTTTTGAAATACCACTCAAAGGGCCTATCAGTAGATTGAGGGGAGGGAGGATGGAAGAGGAAGTAGTACAAATGCATGTAGCTAACTCCAATTCAATAGATGAAGGCATCTCTACTCCGGGCTTCATGAAAAGTATAAATGGGTCTGAAAAGGAGAGGCCCAATATAAATTTAGAGGTGGTTCTAGGTGAAGCCCAGCAAAGGATGGATGGTGTTGGGCCTTCGATTGTGCCTATTTCCAGTTGTAACCTTGCAGCACATGCATCTAATTTCCTTAGTAACTGTATGGCCCAAGGCCGGAATAATGGTGACGGGTCTGGTTCCTCTCAAGGTTCTTTTGTCAGCTCCTCTATTCGAATGCAGAGTGGTGGAACAGGTGGCAGAGGCTTAGGGAAGCGAAGAGTTAATCGCAAAGGTCATCCATATCCCACTTTTTTCCAAAGGGGAGCCATCTTTAGGGCTGCTGCTATGGCTATATCCCAGTCATTTTCGCATAAAAGTCAAGCCAGTAGAATCAGTAGAAGACGAAGAAAGTTACTGGAGGAAGCACAAGGCACTATCACTCTTGGCAAATCCCTAGGCATCAATTTTGACGGGAAGGATTCGGAAGTCATGAGCAAATTGGTTGAATTAGAAGTTAGAGACGCACAAAGAGTAGCAGGTGTGGATCCAGGGTTGGTGGATGGTAGCACTTAGTAGATTGTCAACTGGGGTTATGGCAGCAAATATGTTTGTTATGAAGTTGTTATCATGGAACATTAGAGGCTTGGGAAGGTCGGAGAAAAGGTCCAGGATTAAAAGAATGGTCAAGGATAGGCAAATTGATATACTTCTGTTGCAAGAGACTAAGAGAAGTAATGTTCAAGATAGAGATGCAAAATCAGTATGGCCATGGGATCATATGGAGTTTTTGGCAGTGGATGCTGAAGGGAATTCAGGGGGTCTGTTATGTATTTGGAATCCTGAGGTATTCGTTTTGTCAGATTGTTGCTGCACCAGAAATCTAATCATTCTATCAGGTACCACTCATGACCTGTTTGAATGTGTTGTTCTTAACATTTATGCACCGACTGATGCTGTTAGGAGAAGGAAGCTGTGGGATGTAATCATCAACCTAAAGCAACATTTCTTGAAGCCCTGGTGTATGGGAGGGGATTTCAACGAGATTAGGTTCATGTCTGATAGAAAAGGTTGTACTAGGAGAGACAGAGGTATGCTAGATTTTAATAATTTCATTGACCAGTTGGCATTAGTTGATATTCCTCTGCTGGGTAGAAAGTTTACTTGGTGCAACTCATTGGAAGGTGAAAGATGGAGTAAAATTGACCGATTTCTTGTGGAGCCTGTATGGTTGGAGAAATATTGTTTCAAACTTTGGGGCTTACCTAGGGGAGTGTCTGATCATTGCCCCTTGCTGCTTATGGAGGATTTGAGAAATTGGGGTCCCAGGCCTTTTAAATTTATAAATGCTTGGCTTCTTCATTCCAACTTTTTATCAACAGTGGAGAAGTGTTGGGTGGAATCCTCTGTCCAAGGATGGGCCGGGTACAAACTGATGAAGAAGCTCAAGTCCTTGAAATTAGAGCTAAAAAAATGGAACGTTGAAGTATATGGAAATGTCGTGAACCAATTGAAGAAGGCTGAAGATGATCTCCATGCTCTAGATATAGTAGTTGAAGTTCGACCACTGAGTACTCTAGAAATAATAAAGAGGAGGGAAGTGAGGAATCTGGTCTGGAAGTTTAAGAAGTGGAACGATCGGATTTGGCTCCAAAAATCAAGGCTGAATTGGGAACATAATGGGGATAAGAACACCAAATTTTTTCATATCATTGCTAGTAAAAGGCAAAGTAGAAATTTGTTGGATTCAGTTCTTGGCAGGAAGTGGTAAACATTCCTTAGTATAAGTGAAATTCATTTGTATATGATTCTTTTTCTGTGTTATATGGCAGTTTCTAATGAGATATTCATTTGTTTTATAGGAACGAGGGCCCTTAGTGTGTCATAATCACTCTTCGAAGATCCTTGCATGGCCATAGTGGTCAGTAGACAACAACACAAGATTCAAAGCCATTATTGAGCGGTTTGGGTTGTCACAGTTAGCTCATTGCACTTATCAGTTCATCAACAAGATTCTAGTCTGTAGTTTTGTTGAGAGAGACTACAGCCAGAATTTCTGTCCTTGTGAATGGTTCTCCAACGGATGAATTCTCTCCTAGTAAAGGGTTAAGGCAAGGAGATCCACTTTCTCCATTCCTCTTTAATATTGTAGTGGAGGGTTTAAATTTGTTGTTGGCTAGAGCAAAAGAATTGGGACTAATTAAGGGTGTTTCAGTGGGTCATTCCGAGATCCAACTCACACATCTACAATTTGCGGATGATACTTTACTATTTTGTGAAGCGGAAGAGGCAGAGGTGGTGAATATTAAAAGAATTTTGAGATGTTTTGAGATTGTCTCAGGCCTGAAAATAAATTTTCATAAGAGTGTTCTATGTGGAGTAGGAATTGAGGAAGCTCGTGCTCAGGTTTTTGCATCCAAATTCAATTGTCAATGCCAAAAGTTACCTATGAAGTATTTAGGACTACCTCTTGGGGCTAATCTCAAGTCACGAAAGTCTTGGCAACCAGTGGTGGACAAAGTGAAATCAAAATTGGCCCTTTGGAAAAGAAAGTTGCTCTCTTTTGGTGGTAGAGTAACATTGATTAAGTCTGTCATATCCCATTTACCATGTTATTATTTATCTGTGTTTAAACTACCTGAAGGTGTGGCGAAAACTATTGATAGGTTGCAAGCAGCCTTTTTGTGGGGGAGCTCTGAACAAAAAAGAAAAGTACATCTTGTTAAGTGGAAGGCGATTATAACTAGCAAGAAGCAAGGAGGTCTAGGCATTGTGAATCTGAAAGAAATGAATTGCAGTCTTCTATTGAAATGGTGGTGGAGATATGGGGAGGAGGATAAGGCATTATGGAAGAAGGTGATTAATAGTAGGTATGGAGCCATTGGAGGGGGTTGGCTACCTAAGATGGAGCCTTCTGGGAGGGTGTCTGCTGTGTGGAATGGTATTCTACATGGGGTAGAAATACATCCAGATTTACATAATTTTTTCCTCTCAAAAGCAGAAATCAATTTGGGTGATGGTAAGCGAGTGTTCTTCTGGTTGGATAAATGGTTGAGGAATATGAAGCTTAAAGACGAATTTCCGAGACTGTTCAGTTTGTCTACTGAGAAGGAGGTCTCCCTGGAATGTGTTGTACAGAGAAAGGAGGGTGTAGGGGGCTGGCATTTAAATTTCAGAAGGCCTCTAAGGTCATGGGAAGACGTTGAGGTTGTTAGATTATATGTTTTGCTTGCTGAGGTACCACCTCTGAGACCAACCATCCCAGACTCTCTTAGGTGACTGAGGTCTTCTTCTGGGAAGTTCACAGTGGCTGAAGCAAGAGAATGGTTGGCTGCTCATCATGGGCCGAAGTTGATGATTCCTACACTTTTATGGGGTAATGTGGCCCCTCCCAAAGTTCAATTTCTGGGCTGGTTGATTTGGAAGGGTCGAGTTAAAACCACTGATTTTTTGCAAAGGATTGGTGTTCTTAGCAGTAGTGTAAGCAATGTTTGCCCCTTTTGCAAAGCTAAACCTGAATCTTTGAACCATATATTTCTGATGTGCAGGGGCATTTGGGAGTCTTGGACTGAATTGTTAAATTGGTGGGATGTGAAATGGGTATTACCTGCTGCAGTAGTAGATTTGCTCTATTGGTGGATTGGTTTTAAAGGTAAAAAGATTATAATGAACATTTGGAATTTAGTACCAATGGCTATGTTCTGGTATATTTGGAAGATAAGGAATAATTGTATTTTCAATGGGGGTCAACCTAACCTAAAGGAGCTGAGTGAATCTGTCAAGTGGAGAGTGGCCCATAGGGCCAAATCCAATCTCCCAGGTATTTCTTACTCCAGGCATGATATTGTGCATAACCTCAGTCAGATTATAGCCTGCTGTTAACTGTGCTTCTAGCTGCGTATGTTGGTATCTGTTTAGTCTTAGTCACTAGTTCAGTTTGCTCTGATCTGTATCTGGTTGTATGCCTTCAGTTTTGCTTCTGATCTGGTTGTATGCCCATCAGTGATATATGCCTTCAGTTTTTGCTTCAGATTTGCTTCAGTTTGTATCAGTGCTGGTTGCTAAGGATATGATGTATGCTCTGCTGTTTGTATGTATGTATCTGATCTGCTTGTAGGCTCTGCCATTTGTATGTATGTATGCTCTGCTCTGCTGTAGGCTGTATGTATCTGATCTGGGCTTCAGCTGTGCTTCAGTTGTTCTTCAGTTCTGTGTCAGTGTTGGTCCCTCACCAACGTTTCTGTTTGTGGTGTTGTGCATCATCCCCCTCCCCCCTATCCTTTCTTGTCCCTTTATTGATGTACTATCTCCTTCTTGGAAGGTTTTTTCATCAATGAAGTTTTTGTTGATCAAAAAAAATCCCATCAAGTGGAGTCGGCTATATGAATCTTTTTTCTCCACTCAACTCAATCAATTGACATTTGATTAGTCAAATTATAGAGATTCATATCTCTATTCACTATAATAGTCCACGTAAATCTAGGTTTATCCCTTCCCCTAATACTCTCATCTATCATTAGTGTATCGCATCTCTTCACTACTAACTTTGTTAGTCTCCGTTATATGTGACTAAACCATTTCAATCTATTCTTTTTCAACTTATCTTCTATTGACACTACTCCTATCCATTCGCGAATATGCTCATTCCTTACTGTCTTCCTTAATGTTGCAACAGATCCACCTTAGTCTAATATAAAAAATTATAAATAATTTAGATAAATAGTACCAAATAGTCCAATAAACAAGAGACGAGCCATCCCCAGATTTTAAAACACAATTTGATAGTAGAAATAAACAAACGAAGATGAAACCTTGAGATGCACCTTGAACGTGCAATCTCGTTTGAGATTGTTCCACTTGTGCATAAATTTGTCCCCTAGCTACCAGTAATTTATGTTAGGTTACTACCCATATATATCAAGCAAATTTACGCACCCACCCACACACACAAAATGGTAATTAAACACATGCAAACATGTCCACACACACATACACAAAATGGTAATTAAACACATGCAAACATGCCCTAAAAGTACACATGCAAAATTATGTTTGAACATAGATTTGCCTAAACACAGATTATGTTTGATTCACCCATCAAGACCACATGTAACAGATTATGTTTTTTGTTTTTTTGATCCACCAATCAACTCAAGTTCAATATTAAACTAAGAAAAGCAATGTTTACAATAGTTTGTAGAGCAGTGATGTGTGTAAGCTAGAAATATAGCATCTCCAATATCTTCTACACAACTAAATTCCCACATTATCAAATACTATTATATATTCTATTGTGTCGAATAAATCACGATCCCCAACATGTGTACTCATACGTGCCCTCCCAACAAAAGACATACCCACTCTAATTTGTTGGCATCAGAGAGACTGAAAAAGAAGTCAACTCGCTGAGCATCTTTGACAATGAGAGAACCTGCTGTCAACCTTCGAGTTGATGTAAGGGGGACCTTCAGAAGTTCAGCATTGACACTCCTCCTAGCTTGGGATAGGTCATGTTGATATCCAATCCTTTTAACAATCTCACCCAATCTAGTGTCCGTTTTGTCCAAAAAAGAGCCAAGTGTCTCTATCATTGTAGCAATATTACTTGCGATTCCTTCAGTAGTCATGGCTCTTTTTGTTCCTCCCTTGCTAAAGGTAGAAGAGTTGGATGCTTTTCCATTTGTAGACATTCACTACAAGAAAAATCATCTTTGGCGACTAAATTTTTAGTCACCAAAAGTCAACTTTTTAGTTTTCCCGACTAAAATTTTTAGTCGCCGCTTTTGTCGCGAATACATGGTCGGCAGAGGTATTGGCGACTAAAACTTTTTTAGTCGGCAAAAACTAGGTCTTTAGCGACCAAAGTTTTAGTCACCAATAGTGATTTACACTTTTGAAAATCATACATTTAGCGACTAATCCTTTAGTCGCCAATACTCACTAAATCGCCGATTAAACCGTTTAGTCGCCAAAATAAAAATTTTTGGTGACTAATAATTTTAGTCGCCAAAAAGGTGCTTCCGTGAAAAAGAAAAAATCAACTTTTTTGTTTTTTTTGAGAGTTGAACCACCAACCTATCTCACATTCTAAACCTTTAGCAACACACTCCCTCCACTATGCCACTACAACACCACATGAATATTTATGCAATATATATTATTTATATAGTATATTGACCCATATTAATATAAAACTATATATATAAATATAATTATTTTTATTCAATATAATTTATGTAAAAAATAAATTATTTACTAAAAAAAATTAAGGCCACTTTTGGCGACTAAACCTATTTTTAGTCGCCAAAAACGTCATTTTTTGGCTACTAAACTGAATTTTAGTCGCCAATTGCCTGTTTTTAGCTACTAAATTTTTTTTTAGTAGCCAAAAAGCTTCACTTAATTTTAGTCGCCAATTGCCTGTTTTTAGCTACTAAATTTTTTTTTAGTAGCCAAAAAGCTTCACTTTCAGCGACCAAACTGTTTTTTGTGGCCAAAACACGTATAATTGGCGACCAAATTGTTTTTTAGTCGCCAAAACCTATACTTTTGGCTACTAAATTATTTTAGTCGCCAAAAACCGTCACTTTTGGCTACTAAAAAACCTTTAGTCGGTAAAACCCATATAATCGGCGACTAAATTGATTTTTAGTCGCCAATAACTATACATTTGGCTACTAAATTGTTTTAGTCGCCAAATTCCATTTTAGTCGCCGAAAATGGCACTTTCAGTGACGAAAATAATTTTTTTAGTCGCCATTTCTGCATTTTCTTGTAGTGATTGAACACTCGAAGTCAGCAACATTGAATTGCTTAGCTGGAGAACCATAACCCTTCTCCCCCATGGCTTCCTCCAAAGCAATTGCTTTAACTGCATCTGCAGGGTCTTCAGATAACTCACCAGTGGCTCTGTCTTTGCCAAAGAGAACAAGCCAATCATCATAATATGGAAAATGACTTGTTTTGCATAGAACTTGCACTTGGTTGTCTCTACACAAGTTCAAAAGAAAGAAAGGACATACAAGTATGCAGTACATAAACAAAAGTGCAGGGAGTGAATATGTACTTGGAGCTCTTTCAACAAGAGCTCAAATTAAAGGTAAGTTAAATGAGATAAAATTGAAATGAAGATGAATATGATATCTAGTAATTATGATGAGATGAACACTAAAAAATAGAAGAAAAAAACTTACCCAAACAAAGTTTTCCCAAACATCATCACTGTCAGCAAGAACCATCTTCTCAGTGTCATTCCATCCAAACCCGCTAAGCTTAGTCATTTCGTACAAAAGGCCATAGTGTTTCCTCCAAATTTTTATCTTTGCCTCAATGTGAGGACAAGCACGAAGGTCACTTCCAGGAAAAGCCATGACTATTCTCTTCTCAAGTTCGTATAAAACCCCAACTTAAATGGCCCATTGTCAACCTTCCATTTAGGATTATTACACAAATCTCTCATTGCACTTATGAGAAACAACTCCTCCCTCTTCGTCCAAATCCTATGACTCCTAATTGAACCAGCATCTGCCTTCCCCTTACTTTTCTTTCGAGAATGACTGGTAGCAACACTATCCATGCCTATAATAATGATGTACAACTCATATTATTGATTTAATAACTCATTCTAATATACAAAATACCAGTATGGAAGACAAGGTAAAAATATGATTGAAAAGTGTGCATGAACTATATATATAATATAAAAAAAAAAGCACTCTTGATATTAAACAACTACTCAATCTACCTAAAATGTAGATATTATTATGCAATCATGAAAGAAACAAATGGCTCTCCATGAAATAAAGATTAAAACAAATAAAATTGATTAGCTTGAAAAATAAATCCATCTCAATTACGTAAGATTCTCATTACATATTTTTCAATTATGAAAATAGACGAGATTCTCATCATTACAAATAAAATATTTAAATAAACTATCTTAGCTACGAAGCAGTTCTCAGTATTGCCCACCTAATCTTGAGTAATCCAAAACACCTCTCAATAACATTACGAGCAGCAGAGTGCTTCATGTTGAAAAACTCCTCAAGATTCACTGGGATACCCCCTTCTGTCCATGTAGAGAGGTGATAGTGTTGCCCTCTATATGGTGCTAAGAAACCCTCTCCATTAGTGTAACCCGCATCTACAAGATAGTAAAAACCTGAAACCAAGTATGGGTTTCATATGTATAAGTACTTTAAAAATTGGGCAATTAAGATTACATCAATTAACTATATAGATTCTTACCGGTCGGCACCTTCAAACCATTTGGCCTATTCACAGCATCTCTAAGTACCCTAGAATCTGAAGCCGACCCTTCCCATCTAGGCAACACATAAATGAATTGCATGTCTTGGGAGCAAACACCCAAGACATTAGAAACAATTTCACCCTTCCGTGTTCTATATCTTGGCTTGTCTATTATAGGAACACAAACCCTAACTTAAGTTCCATCTAGAGCTCCAAGACAATTCTACCAAAGATCAAAATAAAATAAGGTTATTCATTTTAAATATGTTAGTGTTTGCCCAAAATCTAAATGAAATTAAACTATGTAATACCTGAAAACACCTCCATCTATCATCTGTGCAATTTCCAGATATTGGCTCTGGTGTCTTAAGTAAGACACCTTGTAAGCGTAAAATAGCCTTCAGGACATCGTTAAAGTACTGACTAACTGTTTGCCCAGACCGCATGAAATTGAACTTGATGTTGTGATTCTTATAGTCGTGTGCAATCACATTTAAGAACATTGCAACTTTCTCCTCTAAGATGACATATTTGGAATAAGATAATCCCACATTCGAACAAGTGTACAAAGACACATGAAGATATGCCTATTCACTCGAAGTTGTTCATGACAATCAATATTGCTATCCTTCACCAATCTATTCAAATAGTCTAATTGTGCTTGGAAGGGATGTGGTGACCTTTTAATATCCAACCTAGATTGGTACCTCTCCAAGACAACTAGTAGTACAATAATGTACACACCACATACATAGTTAATAGATGACACAACTTCTTGGAGTGCTACAAATGCTTCAAATAGGTCCATCGTACTGTCCGAGCATTCATTATTGTCCATCTACAAATACTTCAACTAACACATCAAATCTAGTTAGTGTAAGAGATTAGAACTACATGTATTTCTGATGGGTACTGAAAGAGCTCCCAAAAGATTGCATTAATTCAAATCTAAACACATTCAATATGATTACAATTTTTTTCTTATGCAAAGATTTTTTTTGAATTTAAAATAGCAAGAGAGAAACATATCAAATATTTAAAAATTATAATGAGCAGTCAAATTTGCAGAAATAAAATAAGGACTATGACTCATTGATCAACAAAGAAATCAGGGAATTTGTTCTCGAATCCATTGAAATCATCCTAATAACCCTGATATGTACTTTTCCCTTGATAACAATGAAAAGATGAAGGAATGACCTTAACCTTAATCATAGAAATGATATTTACACAACAAAATAACTAAATAACTAGGTGATTAATCAGTTGGAAGGAGACAGGAACTACATTATAAAACAAACAAAATTGCAACATCAACGCAACCAGGTGCCATCTAGATTCGTCATAAAAAATTTGTGAGGTAATTCCAAATTTCCAAGGTTTCGTATACTATAACATCCATCAGAAATGGTAGTACCCAAGTTCTATGACAATTTTCAAAAAAATAGGGCACGATACAAGTCACAACAACAGTATTATATATATATATGATATGGCCATGTCGGTACAACAATTTTCAAAATAGAAATACATGACATGGATCACAACAAATAATGTAACAATGATATTTTGTAATTAAAGCCTTACTGGTAATTTGTTTTTAAACCTAATTGTGCAACATCAGTCTTCAGACAATTTTTGCATACTTTTCCTAGTGGAAAACAATTTAACCACATAATTTTTATAAGGAAAAAAAAAAGAAAAAGAAAAAAAAAAGAAGAGAAGAAGTCCACAACGTATAGTATTGGCGACATTGCATTTATCTTGGATGGGATCCACACTCCACCACAATAGCAGTGCTTCCAATATTGCATTTTTCTATTATTGTTATTTTTGTGTGGCATTATTGTTTTCTTGTTGTTTAGTGATATTGTTGTTCTGTTTTGTTCTTTCATCATCTTACCAAAAAAACAAAAATGCTTTTGTTGATCATCTGATATGTCCGAATAAATGAAGTTTGCTTTTTAATTTGTAATGGCTAATATTGCTTTTCTAGAGATGATTTTCCTTTATATTGCCGTTAATCTACATTAGATAAAGGAAGGAATGACACAACCAGGAGACAATCTTATGGCCCTTTCATTTCATTTTTGTCACCTCTACAAATACACTCCACGATCAAATAGAAAGAGATTCTCAATTGGCTAGTTTAGTACTTTGCTCTGTTCTGACATCGGAATTCCCCCAAAAAATCTGAATTTTAAAGGGAAAATTGATTTTCTTAAAGAAACAATGAACATCCTTACATTTAAAAACTCAAAGACAAATCAATCACAATAAAAGGATTTCATAGTTTTAATAGAAAAAAATGATAGAAATGTAAATATTATATGTTCTGGTAAGCAGATCCATTTGAACAGTTTTACTTGCTACAAGAAGAACATTCACAAATATCCACCTTAACAATGATCTACTTACTCCTTTTTTTTCCTCACCAATAAGCATTTAATGGATCACAACAATTTTCATAAGCATGTTCCAATTGTTTATGATGAGTTCTCACTTGAACATAGAATCAAACACATGGTGGGCAGAATTTTAACAATAGAATCAAACACAGATCTAGTATATAATATACCAAAACCATCAAAACATTGTTACAACTACATAGATCTATGTATATATACACAAATACATCTCACAAATTCTGACAATGATGATTTATCATAAATTTTGAACCAAACATGTAAAATTAATTGTTGAAATAGATAAAAATCTGGAAAAATAAATGGTGAAGATGATAATCTCAATGGTAATGAGAGTTTTTCAGTGCCAACGGTGAATTTTCCGGCGAACGAAGGTTGAATCGGCACACCGAGATGGAGATCTTCACGAAGGTGGAGATCTTCTCTCAGCAAAGCTGCTGATTCTTTGCTGGGTAGAAATGATACGATTTGGCTTACATTTTTGCTTATATAGTCAGGGTAAAATAGTCTTTTTACTTTATTTCCCAATTCAGGATATATAATCCCACCCCTACCCCATTACTAATAATCCTACAAATTTGTTTGATTAATTATCCATTGGATTAATAATCCTAAACCAAAATGTTAAAACAAACATAGGATAGTTGGACCCATGGATTAATAATCTCAATCTCATACTCTAATCCATCCAATCAAACATGCGTATCTATCAAAACTTGACTATCAGTAATGATCGAGACACAGGAACGACAGTGCAACACCTTGTGAATAGCCGGCCTCCGAACCATCATCAACTTAGTAACTTAATTTCTGATTGCAGGTGCCTCCTGAACCAGCTCGGGCTACAGGAAGTAAAGCATATTCTCCGTGAAGCAAATGGTCGTGCGGACTTATTGGCCAGAGAAGTAAGAAAGTTGAGTGAAGGCCTTCATATTTATCTTATTATGCCTAGTTTTATTATTGAAAAGCTTTGTAAGGATGCCATGGGAACCTCTTATCCCAGACTTGTACTTGACTGACTGCTCTTAATTTTCTATAAAACTCCTCTATTACCAAAAAAAGAAACACAAGCAAGTTTTGGATCCACTTTACTACCTGTGGGTAATGCCTACTGTTGCATTACGTACTTGGAAAAAATTATTCAAAATTTTATTTAAAATTAAAATATGTAGATAACATTCATTCATTTTATATATGATTCACAACACCTTAATTTTAAGTTTACACAATATATTTTACTTTCATAATAAAAAATTAAGGGCAAATTACATATACCTCACTCGAGGTTTAGCTAAATTATAGATATGCCCTGAGGTTTCGAAAATTACAGATACCACCCTGAGATTTATATTTTCATAACAAATTACCTCCGAAGGTTTATATTTTCATTACAAATTGCCCCCTAATTTGTTATGCAAATATAACCTTCAGGGGTATCTGTAATTTCTCAAATCTTAAGGAGTATCTATAATTTTACTAAACCTAGAGGGGGGTATATGTAATTTTCCCTAAAATTAAAGATCTTAGCTAATGAAAATTTTAAGAGTTGTCAATAAAGAACACAAAGTGTAAAAATATTTATAATTTTAATAAATTTTTATATATCTTTTACACAATTTCCAACGCTTACAACAGTTTTAAAGTTGTTTTAACATTTTTCATAAAATTATGATTAAATTTTAATAGTTCTTAGAATTATTGGTAATTTTTATTCGGTAACTCCATCATGTGGAGTTGTCAACCAATTTATTATTAATAACTACAAGACTTCCCTTAATTTCAAAATGTGGGTTACTTATTTCTTTCCACGGCTACGTAACTAATTTGCAGAAAATGTGAGTTGGTCAATGAAAATTTTCCAAGTCTCACATAGCACTATCACAATAGATTTCTTTGACGTAAAAAAATTTGTTCAATGAAAATTTTCCAAGTCTCACATAGCACTATCACAGAATCATTGTAATAGATATCAATATATCAATCAATAATAATACATACAATTTATTCTCTCTCTTTCTCTATACATTATTTCTTACAGATTTCTTTGACGTAAAAAAATTTGTTCAATGAAAATTTTCCAACTCTCACGTAGCACTATCCCAATAGTTTTCTTTGATGTAAAAAATTACTGACTTCCACTTGGATTGGGACTCAGACAACCACTATAGCCACAAGAGCGTCAACAATAATCAAAAGGTGGACCATTGATTTCCTGACCTCAAATTTTTAAAGACCAATGCGCAAGTTTACATTCAGAGTATGATTACGGTGAGATTAATGATAAAATTAATAGTGAGATGACGTTATGTTAGAAATATAAAATAAAAATATATTTATTTGTGCACTAATGTGATGGTATTAATTAGTTGAAATTAAAATTTTAAATTATGTAAAAATCCTTGTCTTATTTTGTTAGTTTTATAAAATATGGGCAAAATGGTTATTTAGCGACCTATCTATGGGGTTGGACTAGTAATCTTAACCCTCCCACGAGAATGCCAATTCCATCTGTGAGAATATATTGTATATATGACATGTTGTGTATATATGGCATGATTGTGTAATTATGAGTTAGTTAATATTTCCTTTTTCAGTCATAGATTTAGGGTTATATAAATTGATGAACTCTTTGTAAATTGATACAATTGAATATACAGAGTTATTTGGAATTCTTACATGGTATCAAAGCCGTGTGTGAAACCCTAGCTCTGCCTCTAATCGTTCGAAGCCTTCTCTGGTTCGAAGTTTCGAAGTTCTCTCTGGTTCAAAGCTCTTTCTTCTAGATTTGTAGACTTCTTGTTCGCGGTTCTCTGGAGTCACGATTGTACTAGACTCACAATCAACATATGGTCTCCTTAGAATCGCGATCTACCTAGTGCCGGGATCGTGACCCATCTCTGTTTCAGTCGTTCCATGCCTTCCAGGATTTCTCTCTCAGTCGTGACCTATCTGCTGCGAATCGCAGCTCGTCATCTTTGATTTGCGATCCATTTGAGATTGGATCTGGTTCGTTTGCTTTGTCTACTCACCTGCTTTGTCTCTGTGGTTCGTCTCTCTCAACTATAATCTCCTTCTGTCTCTCTCTGGTTCTCGAAGTCTCTCTCTACTTTGTGGGATCTCTGATTTAGTTAGTTTGGGTTTGGTTATTACCTTTGACCCTAGTTTGGCTAATTTGTTCTATTTTGTATTTATTACACTTGAACCCCTCATCGCTCAGGTTATTACGATGTTTCTAGCTCTTGATGATTGTGCCTTCTACCATCAGAGAGGTCACTAGAAGTACCATTGTCCTAAGAAGGGAAGTTTGTCTGCCCCGTATTTTCAATAGTCTCAGAACTAGTTATGTGCTCTTGCCGCTTATACTGCATCTGCTGCGGCTATTGATCTAACTTGGCTTCCTTGAGTGCTCAGATTGGTCAGCTTCAGCATATATCGTCTGCCTCTATTGTTTCCTCTCTTTATTCAGGTTTGCTTGGGTCTTCTTCAGGTATTTCTTCGTCTGTCTAGATTTTTGACTCTAGTGTCTCTCATCATATGATTCCCCATCTCCCCTTACTTCAAAATTATACTCTGCATCCCTTTCCTATTACTGTCAATGCTGTTAATAGATCTGGTATGTCTGTTATATATATTGGGTCTATCCTACCATCTACTATATCTATTGTCTCTATTTCATCTGTCTTTTATGTTCCTTAGTTATCTATCAGTTTATTATCTATCAGTCAGCTTGATACCTCTGGTTTTGATGTTATATTTTCTTCTTCTATCTGTTCTGTGCAGGATCGAATATCTAAGCAGCAGATTGGGAGTAGCAATAGAATTGGAGAGCTCTGCGTGGTGTAAAGCTTGTATCTGCCTATGACTACCTCTCCGACTACCTTATCTTCTTTTCAGTTAGATTCTTTATCTAGTCCTTTCTATTTGTGGGATTCTAGATTAGGGCATTTGTCTGCTGACCGCTTATGATCTTTAGCTCAGTCAGGTATATTGGGTAAAGTTTCTCCTAGTCAACTTACAGAGTGTCGGGAGTGTAAACTTGTCAAAATGAAAGCCTTACCTTTCCGTAACAGCACTTCTATATCTGCTACACCGCTTTCTTTAGTTCATACTGATATCTAGGGCCCTTCTCCTGTTCTCACGAAGAGAGGTTCTGCATACTATGTGTCATTTGTTGATGATTGCACCAATTACACTTGGGTTTATCTTATGACTCATAAGTCCGATTTCTATCAGATATATTGTACCTTTCAGTCTATGATTACTACTCAGTTTGGGTCTACCATTAAAGTGTTACGGTCTGACTTGGATGGGGAATATTTTAAAAATGAGTTCTGTGAGTATTTGGCCAATTTGGGTTGATCCTCCAAACAAGTTGGGTTGGTCCAATACATGTTTTTCTACTTTCTATCGTACTTTTTTGTCTGTTGTTCATTCTTTTTCAAAACCACAGTCTTACACGGAGGCCTGTCAGGATCCTAATTAGGTTTAAACTATGGAGGATGAGCTGTTTGTCTTACAGAAGACTGACACTTGAGAGTTGGTTTCTTTGCCTACTGGAAAGAATCTGGTTGATTGCAAATGGGTCTATAAAGTCAAGACTCATTCTGCTGGTTCTTACAAAGCTCGCTTGGTTGCTGAGGGTTTCTCACAAGAGTATGGTATTGATTATGAGAAAACATTTGCCCCTGTTGCCAATATGACTACTGTCCGTACCTTGATTTCGGTTGCTGCTGTTCGACATTGGCCTCTCCATCAGATGGACGTTAAGAATGCTTTTCTTAATGGTCATCTCACTGAGGAGGTCTACATGCGTCCTCCCCCCTGGCCTTCTTCACTCCTCTGGGCAAGTTGTCATCTTCGGCGTGCTCTGTATGGTTTGAAGCAGGCTCCTTGTGCTTGATATGATCGCTTTCAGACTGCCGTTACCGAGCTTGGGTTTCATCATTCTGCTTCCAACTTTACTTTGTTTCTAAGATATACCTCAGCTGGTTTTGTTGGTCTCTTACTCTATGTGGATGATATGATCATTATTGGCTCTGACTCTTCTGTTATCTCTTCGGTTAAGCAATATCTCTTCTGCACCTTCGAAATGAAGGATCTAGGTCCATTATGGTATTTTCTTAGTATTAAGGTTGCCTCTTCTCCAAAGGGCTATTTTTTTTGTCTCGGGCCAAGTATGCCAATGAGGTTATTCACCATGTTGGTCTTACTGATACTAAGGTTTCTGATACACCTATTGAGCTTAATGTGAAGCTCAACTCTACTGATAGTGTCCCTCTGGATGATCCTACGTTATCGAGAGCTCGTGGGTTGCTTAGTCTATTTGACAGTTACTCATCCTGATCTTGCCTATGATGTTCATGTGGTTAGCCAGTTTGTTTCTACTCCTCGTTCTACCCATTGGGCTGCTTTAGTTCAGATTCTTCACTATCTCCGGGGCACTATATTTCAGGGTTTACTGTTATCTTCTACTTCCTCTTTGGACTTAGTGGCTTATGTTGATTCTGATTGGGCTAGTGATGTCACTGATTGCAAGTGCACTTCTGGCTTCTGCATGTTTCTTGGTGATTCTTTGATCTCTTAGAAAGTCAAGAAATAGACTGTTGTTGCGCGTTCCACTGTCGAGGCTGAGTACCGTGCTATGGCTCATGCCACTGCTGAGATTGTTTGGCTTCGTTGTCTCTTGACTAAGTTGGGTGTACCTTGGTCTTCTCCAACCCCTCTCTATTGTGACAACCGCAGTGCTATTCAAATTACCCACAATACTGTCTTCCATGAACGAACGAAACACATTGAGATTGATTGTCACTTTGTTCGACAACATTGCAGTCTGACACATTGAAACATATTTTTTCTTGTTTATTTTGGTTTTAGTTGTATTTCTTAGAGTCCATCGGTACTGTGGTTGTAGCTTATCCATTCTGTAGTTGTAACCTATGATTTATCGCAAACATGCTCTATTGTCGAACTTTTATGATCGGCTTCTGCTTTGTAGTATGAACACGAGCAGAAGCACGAGCTATGCATCTAGATTTTTTCATAGTTTGACTCCTTTGTGATTTTTACTTTGTTTGGTGTAAATTCTATTTGTTGGATGGACTCTTTTGTATATGCCGTTTGCCTTACCTCAGCGGAAATTTCTCCTAATAAAAAAAGATAAAAAATAAAAAAAGGTGTGCAACTCAAACGAGTTTGATCAGGTTGAGAGTTTATCTAAATCTAGCTCAAATTGTGTTAAGAGTTGTCCAAGTTCACTCATGCTTAATTTGTTGTCCGAACCTTTTTTTTTTTAAATAAAAAATAAATAAATAAATAAATGAAAGAGAAAAACAAAGTCAAATCAAAATTTGATCGTGATAACAAATCAAACTTTGAGATTTTAATTTTTATTCATATCAAATCCTACACTTAAAATTTGCAACAATTTTAATCATCCATCCATTTCCGTTAGAGTGGTGATTCATCCCACTAATTTTTAGACCACTAATAGCTCTAATGAGCTTAAAAAAAAACAAACAAACAAACTCAAGCCAAAACATCACATCACTTTGGTGGGGGCCACTGTGCCACATCATTAGTGATGCTCTACAGCTCCCAATTTAGTGCTCTAAAACATTATTCTCTAAACATACATTTTTTTAATACACAGACTCTCAAATGTCTTTCAAAAACAAATCTTAATTTGAAACTTCTCACACCAGGTCCAAAATTATCATTTATTAACTATCTATTGGCGAAAAAAATAAAATAAAAATAAAAATAAAAAGTCATCCATCTTGAAACTTGCCACATACCTAACCACACTTGAACAAATCCTCCTTTATTCCCATCCACATCTCCTTCCCCATGACCACCCGACACTGCTATCATCCCCCCAACTTCCAGCAATTCTACATTCTTTTCCCCCACACACCCACAGCAGCTCCCTCACACAGACAAATCGACAAAGATCAATCGATAGATTGATATGAAATCCCCCCCAAAAACTAGCACAAGAATTCAACATAAAATTCCAACAAAATCGTTTGATTTCAAAAACCCACAAATATTGTCCTTTTCTAGCTCTGAAAATATATATATTTGAAATCCATGGGTGAAAATTGGAAGGAAAAATTATAGTACTGATCCATGTATTGGGAGAAGGAGATGAGAGGGAGTGTGATTATATGTGGTAAGGTCTATGGTGGTGTTGTAATGGACAAGTTTATTGTAAATTAAAAGTTGATAATCCAAAATAAAAGCCAAAAATACCTATCACCTAGCTTTTAGAAATCAAATTTTTTCAATTTATTTAAACTATTTCTACCTAATAAATTATAAACAGAAACTTAATCAAGCAGTCGCAAACTCTCAAAATTAAAAAAACTACAAACAGGTCAGTTGATTTGCACCAAAACCCATAGTTTGATTCACTGAGGTTGCGATTCGGTATGGTCAAATTTAATTTTAAATTTATGTTTGTGATGATAGTGCCAAATAAATGGTGCCTCGTGTACTTAATCAATTTTTTTCCCTTTACACAAGGTAACTGAGACATACGGTCGTCAAAATTGTATTCAATTTAAAAATGTAGTGTTTAATATGGAAAAAAAAAAATTAAAACTCGGTTTGACATTGCAACATATAGAGTTTTAGAAATTAAATTTTTTGGTCTTTAAAAGTGAAAATTTTGTTGCAAAAGACATTTAGAGACCAATTTATATCGTCATGAGGATAGTCGTTAAAAATTCGTTCCGAAAAGTAAAAAATAAGGCTTTTAGTAACAAAATTTTGAAAATGTCACTAATAATATATTTTTAGAGATAAAATAATTTGGTCTTAAAATGGTTTATTTTTTGAGATAAAAAATTTGGTCCCAAAAAGATAATAATTCATCACTAACGTCCAATTATCATTACAAAAAATATAATAACAACACTTTCCACATTAAAAATATTTGGTCCCTAAAAATTAATTTTGTTCCTAAATTTTGGTTTTTAAAACTTTAATTTTTTATAGTGTGATTTGTCATGAGTGTTGAGACCATGAATTTTTTGTTTTGTAATTGTTTTTGGGGAGTGTTGAAGTAATCAGGATTATACTTTAAAATTTCGAAATAAACTCAAGTGTAAGCCTGGATAAGGTAGTTTGTTTATTCAAGTTAGATTATAGAAAATTCATTCTGTATATTTCCGTAAGCTTTCTGATGGTTCCTTCATCTATTTGCTCTTATATGTAGATGATATGCTGATTGCATCTGAAAGCAAGGTGGAGATTGATAAACTCAAGGCACCGTTGGCAGGAGAATTCAAAATGAAGGATCTTGGCAAAGCAAAAAAAAAATTCTTGGCATAGAGATCAAAAGAGACAGAAAGAAGGGCATGGTTTGTCTGACGCAGACCTAGTATTTGAAAAAGTGTTAGACAGAGTTGGCATAAATGGGAAAACAAAAGCTGTGAGTACACCATTGGCCCCTCATTTCAAGCTTAGTGCTTTGATGTCTCCATGCACAAAAGAAGAACGAAAGCATATGGCACAGGTTCCATATAAAAATGTAGTTGGTGTATTAATGTGTGCTATGGTTTGTACAAGGCCTGACATCTCACATGCTGTGAGTATGGTAAGCAGATATATGCATGATTCAGGAAAAGGTCATTGGCAGGCAGTGAGGTGGATCTTGAGGTACTTACATGGCACAATTAATATGGGTTTAAAGTTCGAGAGAGATCATAGACTCAGTCAGAATCTGGTTGGACATGTGGACTCAGATTATGCTGGTGACTTGGACAAACGCCGGTCAACAACAAGGTATTTATTTACGCTTGCTAAAGGGCCAGTGAGTTGGAGGTCAACGCTTCAGTCAACGGTGGCGTTGTCTACTACAAAGGTAGAGTACATGGCAGTGACAGAAGCCTTTAAGGAAGCTATTTGCTACATGGGTTGATTGAGGACTCGGGAATTGTTCAGAAGCATGTTGAGGTATATTGCGACAGTCAAAGTGTCATTTGTTTGGCAAAGAACCAAGTTCATCATTCTCGCACCAAGCACATTGATATCCATTTTCATTTCATCCGAGAAATTGTGAATAAAGGGGATATTCTGCTTCAAAAGATTAGCACTACAAATAATTCGGCCGATATGCTCACAAAAGTGGTTTCTGGGATCAAGTTCCAACACTGTTTAGACTTGGTCAATATCTCTCAAAACTGAGCACCTTTGGGTGCATGGCCGTGTTGATCAATCACTATGTTGGATAGAGAATCCTCGCCAAGGTGGAGATTTGTTGAAGATTGGCTCAAATTTCTTTGTCAACGATGGCTGTTAATTGAAGAAAAAATGAAGAAGCTAGACATGGTAGGGTGGCTAATCTTGTTGGTGGTTGACTGTTGATGGTTGCCATGAATGTTGTCGGTGATTTATTGAGGACTTTGGCCCTCCTATCACATTTATAAATGGTTAGTGAATAGGAGAGGTTCAGTGTAGTGAATTGAAGAGAGAATAAAGAGCAGAGAGAGAGAATTATAGAGTGTGTAATTCTTCTTGCATCACCACTGCTTGCCGAAACAAGGGCTACTCTCGAAGCTGTTCAGTGGGCATTAAAGCAGCACATCACATGCTTATCCATTTTTACAGTGTTAATGTACACCTAAACCTACTCCACTAAACCTAACCCACTACACCACTCCACCTCCACTTCACCTACTCCACTACACACTCCACTTCACCTACTCCACCACTCCACCTCCACTTCACATCTCCATCTCCTATATAATGTACATACAATACATCAAAACAGATAACAATCAATAATAACATCAATATATACATAATTGATTCTCTCCCCTTCTCTATACAGTTATTCTAACATGGTATCAGAGCTATAAGATTTAGGCCTGTATTTTCTTTCTCACCGGCGGGCAGCCGGCCGGCAACTTTGCCTTCGCTGCCCGCTGGAATTTTCTACACATAGCTTCGAGTTCTTTGCCATCAACGGCGGCAACATTTCTCCCACTCGAACACCCACCAAAAAATGGGGAGCCTTCTAGAATGTCCTGATCAGACTCTAGCTGAGTCATTGGTTGCATCAAAAAATCTTCAAAGTACTCGTGCATAAGTTGCAACCATGAAACAAGAAGAGAATATTCCAAATGGATCTGGAAGCTAAGCCTGACCATTAGCATCAACATCTTGTGTCTAAAGTACACAGACTGATTTTCTCTCTTCTCTCTCTCAACAAACCCAGCTTTTCTTCTTCTTGAACTAGACCAACCCAGCCTTTTCTTCAAGAACAATCTGCTTCTACAACACCATAGGCCGCCACCTCTTGCTCACTGACCTCCACCGCAGCTCCAAGCTCCGTCGCTGTCATCGTCTCCGCTGGAACTTCATCGCCAACCCACTGTCGGCCTTTCTGCTGCGACCTCTCCGCCGACCTCTCTCTCTCTCTTTCTTGCTTGCTCTTGCTTGCTCTTGGCGAGACGACAGACAGCGTGATCAATGCCGTTTTGTATGGTTTTATTGAAGAAATGGAGGTGAGTGTGCAACACGTGAGTTGCAGAGGAACAGACGTCATACACAAACTCATCTCTCCCACCAACACATCTTTCACATACATACTCTGATACTTTTCAAGAAACCCCACTCAGCTTTCTTTTATTTTTTCAATATATATATATGTATATGTTTCTTATATTCTATTACCCAACGCCAACTTTTACACAGACCCATACCTCTTTTTCTTTTTTTCCTCTGAAGCCACTGAGTCCATCTTCACCTTTTGCACCTCACCCACGTTGCTCCACTTTCTTTCTTTTATTTTATTTTTTTTATTTATTTATTTTATTTATTTATTGATTTTTTCAATAAAAAAACAAACAAACAAACAAACCATTGCAGGTTTTCACAAAACCGTGGGCCAAGAACCCACGTGAACCAATCTCCTTTTTCCCTCACTCTCTCGTTTTGATTTCCCATATATTCTTATTATTTCTTTCTTTTTTTATTTCTCTTAAAAAAAAAAAAAAGCCAAATGATCTGAATCACTGAATAAACTTCCATTGCTAGCAGAAACTAAAGAAACTAAAAATACCCACAAAAGAATAAACATAGAAATACAAAATTTTGAGTCCTTGAGAAACTTTGAGTCCATAGAAGACCGAAGTAGGAAAGCCAAAGAATAAACAAAGACAATAATACTGATAATAATTGCATTGGAGAATTCTACCATACACACCTTAGTTATGCCATTTTCTTCTTTAGTTATAAAAAATTTTCTTCTTTAGTTGTGATATTATTTTAGTTAGGACTCATAAGATCTTTGGTTAAGCCTCATGCAATGTTCGGTCATGATTTTTTTTTTTAAATATAAAGTTATACAATTTTCTTCTTTAATTATAAGGTGCATATGGTAGAAACCTTTTGAGAGGTGTGTACACAGTCTTTCCTGCTAGAAAGATTTAAGAAATTATGGGAATGATGCCTATTGTATTAGCTTCTACCGGAAATATATATTAAATTGTAAGAAAGTGATACTATAGACACCTTTCAAAGGTGCGTACGGTTTGTACCTAAAACTTTAACCACAAAGATTCATGACTACAACCAATTTGAATCATAATAAAAAAATCCATAACCAAGATCACTTTCAATTCATAGCAAAACACCACAAACCCTCACATAAGGCAACTTGGATTCATAACCAAATATTAAAAAAAGGTATCATACCGAAAACTAATTTAAGTCCTAATAAAAATCTCATAACCAACTTTATTATAAATTTGACCAGCACAAAGCTCATAACTAAGTACCAACATGATTTATAACTAAAACCACAAATTTTCATAATTGAGGGATATGGTACATACTTTTGAAGGGATATGTATCATAAAATTCCTAACCTGTATATGAGAGATTTAGATAGAAAATGGGCAGCGTCGTGGCTCCCACCAATCCCTCTATAGTTCCGCTACTGACCATGGAGTGAATGAGTCCAACATAATCTCTTTGGAGAGATCACACAGACAAATCGACAAAGATCATCGATAGATTGATATGAAATCCCCCCCAAAAACTAGCACAAGAATTCAACATAAAATTCCAACAAAAATCGTTTGATTTCAAAAACCCACAAATATTGTCCTTTTCTAGCTCTGAAATATAATATATTTGAATCCATGGGTGAAAATTGGAAGGAAAAATTATAGTACTGATCCATGTATTGGGAGAAGGAGATGAGAGGGAGTGTGATTATATGTGGTAAGGTCTATGGTGGTGTTGTAATGGACAAGTTTATTGTAATTAAAAGTTGATAATCCAAAATAAAAGCCAAAAATACCTATCACCAGCTTTTAGAAATCAAATTTTTTTCAATTTATTTAAACTATTTCTACCTAATAAATTATAAACAGAAACTTAATCAAGCAGTCGCAAACTCTCAAAATTAAAAAAACTACAAACAGGTCAGTTGATTTGCACCAAAACCCATAGTTTGATTCACTGAGGTTGCGATTCGGTATGGTCAATTAATTTTAATTTTATGTTTGTGATGATAGTGCCAAATAAATGGTGCCTCGTGTACTTAATCAATTTTTTTTCCCCTTACACAAGGTAACTGAGACATACGGTCGTCAAAATTGTATTCAATTTAAAAATGTAGTGTTTAATATGGAAAAAAAAAATTAAAACTCGGTTTGACATTGCAACATATAGAGTTTTAGAAATTAAATTTTTTGGTCTTTAAAAGTGAAAATTTTTGTTGCAAAAGACATTTAGAGACCAATTTATATCTCATGAGGATAGTCGTTAAAAATTCGTTCCGAAAAGTAAAAAATAAGGCTTTTAGTAACAAAATTTTGAAAATGTCACTAATAAATATATTTTAGAGATAAAATAATTTGGTCTTAAAATGGTTTATTTTTGAGATAAAAAATTTGGTCCCAAAAAGATAATAATTCATCACTAACGTCCAATTATCATTACAAAAAATATAATAACAACACTTTCCACATTAAAAATATTTGGTCCCTAAAAATTAATTTTGTTCCTAAATTTGGTTTTTAAAACTTTAATTTTTTATAGTGTGATTGTCATGAGTGTTGAGACCATGAATTTTTTGTTTTGTAATTGTTTTTGGGGAGTGTTGAAGTAATCAGGATTATACTTTAAAATTTCGAAATAAACTCAAGTGTAAGCCTGGATAAGGTAGTTTGTTTATTCAAGTTAGATTATAGAAAATTCATTCTGTATATTTCCGTAAGCTTTCTGATGGTTCCTTCATCTATTTGCTCTTATATGTAGATGATATGCTGATTGCATCTGAAAGCAAGGTGGAGATTGATAAACTCAAGGCACCGTTGGCAGGAGAATTCAAAATGAAGGATCTTGGCAAAGCAAAAAAAAATTCTTGGCATAGAGATCAAAAGAGACAGAAAGAAGGGCCAGGTTTGTCTGACGCAGACCTAGTATTTGAAAAGTGTTAGACAGAGTTGGCATAAATGGGAAAACAAAAGCTGTGAGTACACCATTGGCCCCTCATTTCAAGCTTAGTGCTTTGATGTCTCCATGCACAAAAGAAGAACGAAAGCATATGCACAGGTTCCATATAAAAATGTAGTTGGTGTATTAATGTGTGCTATGGTTTGTACAAGGCCTGACATCTCACATGCTGTGAGTATGGTAAGCAGATATATGCATGATTCAGGAAAAGGTCATTGGCAGGCAGTGAGTGGATCTTGAGGTACTTACATGGCACAATTAATATGGGTTTAAAGTTCGAGAGAGATCATAGACTCAGTCAGAATCTGGTTGGACATGTGGACTCAGATTATGCTGGTGACTTGGACAAACGCCGGTCAACAACAAGGTATTTATTTACGCTTGCTAAAGGGCCAGTGAGTTGGAGGTCAACGCTTCAGTCAACGGTGGCGTTGTCTACTACAAAGGTAGAGTACATGGCAGTGACAGAAGCCTTTAAGGAAGCTATTTCTACATGGGTTGATTGAGGACTCGGGAATTGTTCAGAAGCATGTTGAGGTATATTGCGACAGTCAAAGTGTCATTTGTTTGGCAAAGAACAAGTTCATCATTCTCGCACCAAGCACATTGATATCCATTTTCATTTCATCCGAGAAATTGTGAATAAAGGGGATATTTGCTTCAAAAGATTAGCACTACAAATAATTCGGCCGATATGCTCACAAAAGTGGTTTCTGGGATCAAGTTCCAACACTGTTTAGACTTGGTCAATATCTCTCAAAACTGAGCACCTTTGGGTGCATGGCCGTGTTGATCAATCACTATGTTGGATAAAGAATCCTCGCTAAGGTGGAGATTTGTTGAAGATTGGCTCAAATTTCTTTGTAAACGATGGCTGTTAATTGAAGAAAAAATGAAGAAGCTAGACATGGTAGGGTGGCTAATCTTGTTGGTGGTTGACTGTTGATGGTTTGCCATGAATGTTGTCGGTGATTTATTGAGGACTTTGGCCCTCCTATCACATTTATAAATGGTTAGTGAATAGGAGAGGTTCAGTGTAGTGAATTGAAGAGAGAATAAAGAGCAGAGAGAGAGATTATAGAGTGTGTAATTCTTCTTGCATCACCACTGCTTGCCGAAACAAGGGCTACTCTCGAAGCTGTTCAGTGGGCATTAAAGCAGCACATCACATGCTTATCCATTTTTACAGTGTTAATGTACACCTAAACCTACTCCACTAAACCTAACCCACTATACACTCCACCTCCACTTCACCTACTCCACTACACACTCCACTTCACCTACTCCACCACTCCACCTCCACTTCACATCTCCATCTCCTATATAATGTACATACAATACATCAAAACAGATAACAATCAATAATAACATCAATATATAATAATTGATTCTCTCCCCTTCTCTATACAGTTATTCTAACATGGTATCAGAGCTATAAGATTTAGGCCTGTATTTTCTTTCTCACCGGCGGGCAGCCGGCCGGCAACTTTGCTTCGCTGCCCGCTGGAATTTTCTACACATAGCTTCGAGTTCTTTGCCATCAACGGCGGCAACATTTCTCCCACTCGAAACACCACCAAAAAATGGGGAGCCTTCTAGAATGTCCTGATCAGACTCTAGCTGAGTCATTGGTTGCATCAAAAAATCTTCAAAGTACTCGTGCATAAGTTGCAACCATGAAACAAGAAGAGAATATTCCAAATGGATCTGGAAGCTAAGCCTGACCATTAGCATCAACATCTTGTGTCTAAAGTACACAGACTGATTTTTCTCTCTCTCTCTCTCAACAAACCCAGCTTTTCTTCTTCTTGAACTAGACCAACCCAGCCTTTTCTTCAAGAACAATCTGCTTCTACAACACCATAGGCCGCCACCTCTTGCTCACTATGACCTCACCGCAGCTCCAAGCTCCGTCGCTGTCATCGTCTCCGCTGGAACTTCATCGCCAACCCACTGTCGGCCTTTCTGCTGCGACCTCTCCGCGACCTCTCTCTCTCTCTTTCTTGCTTGCTCTTGCTTGCTCTTGGCGAGACGACAGACAGCTGATCAATGCCGTTTTGTATGGTTTTATTGAAGAAATGGAGGTGAGTGTGCAACACGTGAGTTGCAGAGGAACAGACGTCAATCACAAACTCATCTCTCCCACCAACACATCTTTCACATACATACTCTGATACTTTTCAAGAAACCCCACTCAGCTTTCTTTTATTTTTTCATATATATATATGTATATGTTTCTTATATTCTATTACCCAACGCCAACTTTTACACAGACCCATACCTCTTTTTCTTTTTTTCTCTGAAGCCACTGAGTCCATCTTCACCTTTTGCACCTCACCCACGTTGCTCCACTTTCTTTCTTTTATTTTATTTTTTTATTTATTTTATTTATTTATTATTGATTTTTTCAATAAAAAAAAAAAAAACAACAAACAAACCATTGCAGGTTTTCACAAAACCGTGGGCCAAGAACCCACGTGAACCAATCTCCTTTTTCCCTCACTCTCTCGTTTTGATTTCCCATATATTCTTATTATTTCTTTCTTTTTTTATTTCTCTAAAAAAAAAAAAAAAGGCAGAAGACGAACTGCACACCAAACTCATTTTATTCATGTCGGGGCTCACCCCGATCACCATTTTACACCACACAAAAAAAAAAAAAAACAAACAAAAAAAATCACAAAAAAAAAAACAAAAAACAAAACAAACCAAAACACAAATCGGAACAGTGGGATTTTTCTTCTCTACTCTGCCGTCGGTCTCTTCTTCTTGCCTCCGTCCTGAGCGGCCCTTGACGGTGCTGCTCCGTGTTTTCCACGCCGCCGAGCACGTTCACTCCCCATACTCCTCCACTGCAGCATATGGCGGACCTCCAAATCGAAACATAACGGTGGCCTTCCGCTTCAGCTCCTTATTTTCCGCCTTTAGCACACTTATCTCTGCTCGCGCATCCTTATACATGCGCTGGAGCAGAGCCAGTTGGGCGTTTAGCTGCTGCACTCATTTGTCTACTCTGCAGTCGGTGCGACAGGTTTGTGACCGCCTCATGGTCTCCACACATGACTTCAAAGTATACTGATTGGCCTCAATATCAGTTTGCACCGCCATTTTTTGCTCCACCGACCGCGTCGGAAAGTTCAACGGAGCAAAACCAGAGGCGCTTGGTTGAGGTTCACTGGCCACCGCACCAGTTATCTCTCTTGTTGACTCGTTGAGGTCGGGAAAGAGAGTGAGCAGACCACGGGACGAGGCTATTCTGGGTAGCTGAACGGGACGACGAGGCCATGTTTTTGGGTTGCTAAGTGTTTCAGAGAAGCAGCGATTACCGATTGGTACTTTCAGACCGAGTGTTCCAGAGTGTTACAGAGTTTCTCTCTCCGCAAACGCAGACTTTTTTTTTTTCAGAAGTTTTTCTTCGCAAGTTGTTTGTCTTCGCCTCAGCCTCAGCCTCCATCTTATAGCCACGGCAGACACGCGCATCGCGCGCCACTTGACGCCAGACGACAAAATGGGCGCGCAAGCCAAAAGCGCTCACGTGCCTCGCCATCATGTCCGGCACACCTTTTTATGGATTGGGCACGCCTTTTGACAAGA
>NW_021025089.1:603880-644162 GCF_004153795.1 Camellia sinensis
GGGCACGCCTTTTGATGGCACGCCTTTTGAGGTTTTGGGCACACCTTTTGAGGGCACGACTTTTGAGGGCTCGATATCTATATCCATGTATATCTTTTGGGCAGCCTATATACACACTCATACAGTGTCTTCTACACCGGTCAGCTTTATCAATCCCTTTGTTTCAACCTCAAATAGGTTTCTATCTTCACACCTATTTGAGTTTGAGGGGGGGTTATACACAGTATCATGTATAAGTCGCTCATGATGAGCGACTCCCTAAGTTGCCCCCTTGGTGCACCACCACAATCTTCTACAACGGTCCGACATGACCCCGTAAACTGTCTTCTACACCGATCCGACATGACCCCATAAAAGTGTCTCCTACAACGGTCTGACACGACCATACCATGTCTCCTATCCTGTTTTATTTTATTTATCAGTTTACTTTCCTGTTTTGTTACTCTCTTCAAACTCAAGTTGGTTAGTTCCTATCCTCCTTGAGTTTGAGGGGGGCTGTTAATGTACACCTAAACCTACTCCACTAAACCTAACCCACTACACCACTCCACCTCCACTTCACCTACTCCACTACACA
Source organism: Camellia sinensis (assembly GCF_004153795.1). Taxonomy (NCBI): domain Eukaryota; kingdom Viridiplantae; phylum Streptophyta; class Magnoliopsida; order Ericales; family Theaceae; genus Camellia; species Camellia sinensis. The sequence goes on from NW_021025089.1 coordinate 604,458, forward strand.
CTCCACTTCACCTACTCCACCACTCCACCTCCACTTCACATCTCCATCTCCTATATAATGTACATACAATACATCAAAATAGATAACAATCAATAATAACATCAATATATACATAATTGATTCTCTCCCCTTCTCTATATAGTTATTCTAACATACAGATTGCAAAGTTTTGGTAGAAAGCCTGTCCAGTAGATGTGATCGGGAATGGAATGTGGACCTTGTAATTCAGGATATTTTGGTTCTTAGTGAGTTATTTGACTTTCTATGAATTTCGGAAGCACATAGACAAGTGGTGGAGCCAGCCCACAAGCTGGCGAAGTCTGTAAACTCTTTATGATCTCATATATATATATATATATTGTTTATTCTCAAAAAAAAAAAAAAAAAACAACATACAAAATCTGCTATAAAACATTCATATCTTGTACTAGCTGCTTTAACCATTAGCACAGTTTCAAATATTTTTTTATTCCCAGAAAGCATCAAAATAGAGTGGAGTTACGTACAGTCGAGTAGAATACTGCAAAGCAACAATTTGCAGAGCACTTCCCCAAAGTTAGTGATGGAATGGAAGAGAAGAAGGATTAGTTTGCCTTTGTTAAATGAGACAAAGACTTCGACTTTTCCCTCCGGAAATGATATGTAGCTATATATATAAGTGGTGCTTCACCACCAACAGCCAAAAAAGCTTGTCTTTCAGTTTCCTATTTTGCCCTTGCTTTGTTTTTAATTTCCTTTCTTCTTCTTTTTTTTTTTTTTTTTGGTTTTTTTTTTTTTTTTTTTTTTTTGGGTGGAATTTTGAGGATTATTTTGGGAAAATCAACTTTCATAGAGGTATTGGTAATTCTATTTGCACATGGTACAAATTCTCGGTACACACTACAAATAGTGTTCGGATATAAATATTAGAATAAAAGTCAAATATTCGAAATTCTTGGTCAATTATGTTGAGTGAAGGTTTTTTCGTAATTACGTGAACATTCTTAGTCAATTATGCAACAGATTTTTTCGTAATTACGCAAATATTCTTGGTCAATTACGAAATAGGTTTTTTTGTAATTACACAAACATTCTTGATCAATTATGAAACATAAATATTTTATTTTTCAACAAATTACAAATGCACCTATAAAGTTTATTTAAAGGGCAAATTACATATACACCCCTCGAGGTTTGGCTAAATTACAGATACCCCCCTGAGGTTTCGGAAATTACATCCCGCCCCCTGAGGTTTGTATTTTCATAACAATTTGCCCCCTGAGGTTTATAGTCAATTATGCAACAGATTTTTTCGTAATTACGCAAATATTCTTGGTCAATTACGAAATAGGTTTTTTTGTAATTACACAAACATTCTTGGTCAATTATGAAACATAAATATTTTATTTTTCAACAAATTACAAATGCACCTATAAAGTTTATTTAAAATATGAATCAGTCTTATAATACTAGAAATTATAACTATCGTTTGTGTAATTTTAACAAATTAAACTATAAGTTCTTAATTTTATAAAAAAAAAATTTGACTATTTTAGTTGACACAATTAAAATATTAACAAATCAAGTCTCACGTAACATAAATTTTACAAATAATCAAAAATTATTTGTAAAATTTGTCATGTTTTGCATATAAATTAAAAATTAAAAATGGAAGAAATCATAACAACTATTAGTTTCAGTTGTTATTACTATTTCTATATATTTGCATTCTTATTACAAATAAATATGTGTACGAATAATGCTGATCATGAAAAAAATATCACGAAAGATTCTCCACATTTAAATTATATATATATATATATATATATAATAAAACACCATACACTAACAAAATATGTAAAAATTTATGATACACTTCATGATATTTTTTTCATGATCTACTATATTTCTACAAAAAAAAATCTTCAAATCAAAAAAATAAATTTTAATTAAAAAAAATGCGCCCAACTTGCCCGTGCAAGCATGGGCCAACCAACCTAGTATATATATAAGAATCTCTTTCATACTTGTGGCTTGTTTTTCTTATTCCTATTTTACCCTTAGCTTATTTTGAAATTGCTATCTTATGCTTTAGTTTGGTTGGTGAAACAATTTGGGTGGTTGCATTTTGAAAATTATGTAAGATATTTTGGTTGCTTTGGTTGTGAAGGTTTGTTTTGGATCGTCTATTTTACCGTTAGCTTGTTTTTTAATTTCTTACTTTGTCTTTTAACTTGGTTGGTGAAATAAGGAAAATTGATAATGCTATATGCATCTATTGGTATACTAATTAATGTACTAACGGATGATGTGACATAATTTTAAGAGTTTTGGATTTTTGTAATTTGTATAATGTGTGTGGTCAGAGGTTTAAAATGACAATGTAACAAGAGAATTGGATTCTATACCATTAGGTGTGTAACAAACTACCAAACATAACAGAAAAAATAAAAACTTTTAATTACTCTCCTACACAACAATAAAATCACCAGAGCTGATAATTAAAATATATTTTTGACATCATTTAAAACTATTATTTGACTTATTGGTTAATTAATGAAATATGTCATTTGTTATGTGATTAAAAATTGTAAAGGTTGACAGGTTTGTGTCAAAATCATAAGTCGCAATTAATGAAAGTTGAATGATCATTCAATAGTCTCTCGATAAAATGACCATTTCTTTATAATAGTGAATAAGAATCCATTTTCAAAATGAACTAACCCAAAAGATACTTATATAAAACAAAAAAAAAAATGTTGAATAATTAGTTTGGTGACTATTTGAAATTGATATGAATATAGACAATAGTACAAATGGACATGAACAAACACTTGAGTGTTAAAAATATATTAACTTACACAAATTCGATATAATTATATTGGACTCCTTTAAAATTTTAGTCTTACTAAAAAGAGAAAAAGTATAATTATGTTAAAATTGTAAGACTTATTATTTTTTTTCTAATTTCTATAATGTATAATAAAATTTATATAATTCTATCATATATCTAATGATTCATTATATTCAATTTCATCGAACAATATTTTTATTTTTGACAAATTATCAAAATACACAACTTAAATATACCGTAATAATAGCCCATGTCTTGCACGGGCCCTTTTTAACTAGGGTTTCGAGTTTAGGAATTGCTTTGCTTAATTCGGCTCGTCTTTTTGTTTCCGATTGTGCCCTCCACATTCCTCTAATTTCCCTTATTGAACAATTATCTCATGTGATGACTACTCTTAATATGATAGGCTCCATAAGCCTCTTAAAAAGTTAGAATAATAAATTGGGACGGAAGGAAATGTATGTATACATATGAATGATGGTATAATACACACCAAATAATCATTATTCTTTAACCAATACCATTGAATTAAAATAAAAATATTCTTCTTTAATGATTTTTTTCTTTTATCAAACAAACACTATCTTAAAATAAAAATAAAAGAACAGATTTTAATTTAAAACAAAAAGAAAAAAAGACAGACTCGCTGGTGCCTTGCATGGCCTACTTACCTAGTATATATATGTGGGGCTTAATTTAAAAGACTTCCATAGTCAAAGTCTATGGTGATTGATATGGTAACTAGACTTGTGAAAAAATTTGTGTATAAATTAAAGCCTTGAACCACCCATTAGTTATCCATCAAAAGGGAAAAAAAAAAAAATATATATATATATATGTGTGGGGCGTAATTAAAAAGACTTCCATAGTCAAAGTCTATGGTGATTGATATGGCAACCAGATTTGTGGAAAAGATTGTTTATAAATTAAAGCCTTGAACCGCCCATTAGTTATCCATCAAAAGGCGAAAAAAAGAAAAAACAATGGGACGTTTAGAGAAATTACTCTGCCCTGTTTCTTTAGTCTTGTTTGTTATACTCTTTTCTTCAACCATTATCGTTGCTACTGCTTTTGCTCAAGAAGCTAATGCTCTCATCGCATGGAAAGCCACCCTGCAAAGTCCAAACCATTCCCCGCTAACTTCATGGGTCCTTTCACCTCATGATAACATCTCAACAAGTATCGGCCCATGTAGCTGGTTCGGAATTACTTGCAACTTCGATGGAAGCGTCAATACATTGAACCTCACAAATTCGAGTGTAAATGGTACGCTCGACAACTTTTCATTTTCATCATTTCCCAATCTTGCATATATCGATCTCAGCATCAATAATCTTTTTGGTGTCATCCCACCTCTAATTGGCTCCCTCTCCAAACTCATTCGTCTTGATTTGTTCATTAACCAGTTCTCGGGAAACATCCCACCAGAAATCGGCATGTTAACAAATCTTGACACTCTCTACCTAGGCGAAAATCAATTGAATGGCTCAATTCCTCAAGAGATAGGCCAGTTAAAGTCTCTTACTAAGCTTGCTTTGTACACCAACAATCTTTCTGGACCCATTCCCGCTTCTTTGGGAAATTTGAGAAACTTGGCTCGTCTACATCTCTATAATAATGATCTTTCTGGTTCCATCCCTCCCCAAGCGGGAGACCTTGTCAATCTTGTCATGCTTCACATGGCTACCAACAATTTCACAGGTCCCATCCCTTCCACTCTTGGAAAATTGAATAAGTTAACTGTGTTGCACTTGTTCAGCAATCACCTATCTGGTTCCATTCCCCGAGAGATAGGAAAGTTGAAATCACTCCAGTACCTAAGCTTTCAAACCAACAATCTTACTGGCTCAATTCCAACATCTTTTGGTGATTTGAGCTCCCTAATACTCCTTCATCTTTATAATAACCAACTCTCTGGTCCAATTCCTAAAGAGCTAGGAAATTTGAAGTTCCTCAATGATCTGGAATTAACGAGAATCAACTTAGCGGTTCCATTTTTCCTGCTTCATTAGGTAATTGTCTAGTTTAAATATTCTTTTCCTTCGTTCAAACCAACTTTACGGTCCCATTCCAAATGAATTTGGCAATTTGAAAAACTTGCTTGTACTACAAATTGATAACAACCAGTTTTCTGGCAATCTCCCAGAGCTTTGCCAAGGTGGTAAACTTCAAAACTTCAGTGTCAACCACAACCAACTCACAGGTACAATCCCCAAAAGTCTAAAAAACTGCTCAAGTTTAATCAGAGTCCATCTTGATGAAAACCAATTAACTGGAAATATATTTGAAGATTTGGGCACCTATCCAAACCTGATCTACCTACATTTGGGTAACAACAAATTTTATGGTGAATTATCAGAAATTTGGGAAAGGTTTCCAAATTTGGAAAACCTAAACTTAACAAGGAACAACATCACTGGTAGCATTCCACCAGGGCTTGGAAATTCAATACAACTACATCGACTTGATCTGTCTTCAAATCGTTTAGTTGGGGAGATTCCAAAGGAATTTGGAAAGTTGACTTCTTTAGAGATGTTGATTTTAGCTGATAACCAACTTTCCAACAGTATACCTCAAGAACTTGAATCACTAACTGGGATTTCATATCTTGATCTGTCCACAAATAGATTCAATGGGTCAATACCGAGTGTTCTGCAGAATTATCTGAATCTGTTTTACTTGAACTTGGGCAACAACATGTTGAGCCAGAAAATTCCATTTCAAATGGGTAAGTTATTTCACCTTACCGAAATGGATTTGAGTAAAAATATTCTTACAGGAGAAATACCATCAGAACTCACAAATTTGCAGAGCATGGAGAAGTTGAACCTCTCCCACAATAATCTCTCTGGTCTCATTCCAAAGGGTTTTCAAGATATGCATGGCTTGGCATTTATTGATATATCATACAATCAGTTGCAAGGTCCTATTCCCATGAGCAACGCCTTCATGAATGCATCAATAGAAGCACTGCAAGGGAACAAAGGTCTATGTGGAAATGTCAAAGGCCTGCAGCCTTGCAAAGTTCCTTCTACATTGCACAAACACACTCTAGAAAAAAGGACACTTGTTCTTGTAATCATACTCCCTCTTGGTGGAGCACTCTTACTTCTAGGTGCATTCATTGGACTTCTCATCATGTTCAATTCTAGAAAGACAAAGTCACAAGTTGAAGAGGGTGACACCCAACCCTCGAAAGAAGATTTGTTATCGATATCAATATTTGATGGAAGAGCAATGTACAATGACATTGTAAAAGCTACCAATGATTTCGATGCCACATATTGCATTGGAAAAGGAGGATATGGAACTGTCTACAAAGCGAAGTTACCATCAGCTGATATAGTAGCTGTGAAGAAACTTCATCCGTTATCCGAGAGAGCTGATAGGAAAGATTTCTTAAATGAGGTAAGGGCATTGACAGAAATTAAGCATCGAAACATAGTGAAGCTTTTTGGTTATTGTTCACATCGGCATTCTTTTCTAGTTTATGAGTACCTTGAAAGAGGTAGTTTGGCTACAATTTTTAACAAAGACGAAGAAGCTAAAGAATTGGATTGGCTTAAGAGGGTGAATATTATTAAGGGTGTGGCAAGCGCTTTGTCATACATGCACCATGATTGCACACCGCCCATTGTTCACCGAGACATTTCCAGCAACAATGTTCTGATTGATAAGGAGTACGAGGCTCGTGTTTCAGACTTTGGCACTGCCAAGCTTTTGAAGCTAGATTCCTCTAACTGGAGTGCATTTGCAGGCACATACGGATATGTTGCACCAGGTAAACATAGTTTTATGCTCTCCTAAATTGACATAGAATCTGAAGCATAACAAAACAAGTGCATTACCTTGTCTCTCTTTTTTTGCAGAGCTTGCTTACACAATGAAAGTAACTGAAAAGTGTGATGTCTACAGCTTTGGTGTGTTGGCACTGGAAGTGATCAAAGGAAAGCATCCGGGAGACTTCATCATGTCCCTGTTGACCCCAGCTGTTGAAAACATACAGCTAAAGGATGTGTTGGACCAACGCCTTTCACCTCCCTCCCCTGAAGTTGAGGAGGTAGTGATGTGTAGTGTAAAATTGGCAATTGCATGTTTGCATGTCAATCCACAATCTAGGCCAACCATGCACATTGTTTCTCAATTGTTATCCACCCGAAAAATTCCGTAGAGCCTCACCTATGTGCACAGAACTGCTGTCCATGAAAATGCACAAAACTGAACCCTTTCTATTCTGCATATTTTTCTGTGTACTAATTTTGTGCACTTAGCAAACCTCGAGCCTCAAAGACAGTGCAAAGCTATTTTTTTTAGTAAGGATATGTTAGATATTAGATAAAACCCAATCCTCTCTATTACCTACTGAAATATAATTTTCATATAGGGATTTTTATTATAAGAATAAATACTGAAGAGTGAAAATCAATAAAAAGAGAGATGTACCCTTAGGGCTTTTGTGTGCCATGTGTGTATGGTAGTAACCGAACCACACACATATGGCGTGGCTTCTCTCTTTGTTGTCATCTTATTTATTTTATTTTGTGCTGCTTTTATTTTTATTTTTCTTGAATAATATACCTACCTTGTAGCACCAAAAATTGTTGGCTTCTTTTATATTGATTTGAAAGAGCAATGTTGATGGAGTGCTATTTTCCATTGAATAATTACGTATAAATTACCAAAATGGTTCAAATTTGATGTTGGTGGTGATGAGTTTGTGGTTGTGATTCTGGGTTTGATGGTGATTTCAGATTTGGTGAATAGAGAGGGAGGTGGTGGTTGGCGAGGAAGGAGGCGGTGGTTTATGATGGAAGCTGTAAAAGATGGGGGAGAGAGAAAGAGATTAACACATCTTTTTTATTTATTTATTTATTTTTTTTTTGCGAAGAGGGTTAAAATCCGAAAGCCAGTTTTTAACCTATTTTGAGTCACATCACCTCTCACATTTTTTACACATTTTAAAAAAAAAAAACTAAAAAAGTTAACTTTTAACCATCTCCTCAAATTAGTGCATCATAAATTTCATCAAATGATATACTACAAATTTGTCATTATAAATTTAAATCTCTGTATTTGTTTTTGTTTTGTTTTGGATTGTGAATCTAAATCTCATGTTAGTAAATAAATTTTAACAAATTGCAGTTAACATAAAGATTGAAGATTGTAACGAGATTAGTAGAAACAACTATAGCGATACACAAGTATTCTTATATCATCTTTTAAAAGGAAATTGGATATTCTTCTTTTCCATTTGTAAGGGATCTAAAAAATCTGGACACCGTTTATTCAACAACTATAAATTATTAAAAATACTATGGTACACACCTAGGTATGTATCATATACATCTTATAACTTAAGAAGAAAATAGCATAACTTTATAATTTTTTAGCATAACTAAAAAAATAAAAGAAAAATGCCATAACCAAACACAATATGAGGTATAATTAAAAAATTCATGAGTCATAACTAAAATAATGTCATAACTAAAAAAAAAAAAAAATTAATTATAACTAAAGAGAAAAAAAAATGTCATATCTAGGGTGCATATCTACGGTGCATATGATGCACCCTTTTGAAGAATGTGTATATTAGAATTTCCCATAAATTACCCATCTATAAAAACTATAAATTTAATAATCTCAAATCTTTTTAAATTAGGGATAACCAAATGATCATTTCAAACATGTCTTTTGGGAAGAAAATAAAAAGCAAGCTTTTAACTTTTTACCCATTTTGGATCACATCACCTATCACATTTTTTATTCACCAAAAGACAAAATAGACTAAAAAAGCCAAAAAGTCAGCTTTTTACCAACTTTCCAAACCACTCAAGCTTTATCACAAGAATATTAATATGTTTTGCTTGGTTCCATTTTTCCAAAAACACTTTTCAGAAAATTCTACTTTCTTATTGTTTTCCGTGTTTTTTGTTTTTACTGAATTTTTTTAATATTTTAAGAAATTTTTTTTTTTTACTTTTTAGACATACCTAACATAAATATACCTAAAAAGTAAAAAAAAAAAAAAAATTGTGAAAAAAATTCACTAAATACCCAAAAAAAAAAAAATCAGTACATTTTTTGTATTTTTATGTATTTATTAATTTTTAAAAAATATTTTTTCACAAATTTTTTATTTTTTAGATACATCTAAGTAAGGTGCATCTAAAAAAGTAAAAAAAAAATTGTTTAAAATTTTAAAAATATTCACTAAAAACAAAAAAATGCGAAAATCAAAAAACTTAATTTTCAAAAAACTTAATTCAAAAAACTCAAATCAAACACATTGAATTGTTACTACCTGGCTATGAGGTTGAGATTTTGAGCGTGGTTTGGGTGATTTCATTCAAAGAGTCAAAACCACGTCGCATGGTAGCTTTTGGGCACACGTTATGCAGATGTTACAAACATTTGGAGATGATCCAAATGCATAAATTAATAACTTTCATAAATTATTTTTTATGTATTAATGTGATATTTATTATGTTATTTTAATTAACTTTATTTTAAATATTTGAATTTTATCATTATATGTTTAAAAATGAGTTTAAAAAAAAAACAATGATGTGTTTTGACTTTAAAGATATGATTAGCTAAATATATTAGTGAAAAGTATAAATTATTACTTTAATTTTTTTATTTTACTTTTACCTTTGTACATTTTTTTAAATCTTTACTTTCCTTATCTATTCTCATACGTTAGTATCAATCGCCCCACATCGCTTGCGCTGGAAAGTCACCAAAAAATAGCCAGTGTTAGAAAAGTCACCGACGATCAATGGCAGATAGTGTAACGCCCCAAATTTCTGTCCCGAATGATAACACAACAATCATGGCTCTTTCAAGGAAAACCGAATATAAATCTCTAAATTTACATTACATGATACAATAGTTCTTCACGCAACAATACATTAATCCAACAATAAGTACATAAACAAATAAATACCTCCAAGGGTTTACAAGTTTCTAAGGCTCTAGCCTTAGTTACACAAAACGATTATTCAAATCCACACACATACAGCCCTTGGCTTACACACAGAGTCACAGCAAAATGAGAGTCTCGTACTCTCAACACACATTTCTTCGCCTTTAGTTAGGTGGCATCACCACATCTTTTTTTGCACAAAAATCAGGTAGGGTGAGGATAAAGCCCAATAGAAAATCCTTAACAAAATATATACATTTTATACAAGTCTCAAGAGATGAAATACACATGCCAGGCTATGCCCTTTTGAAAGAAAATCACATCTTCATCTTTGAAAACCATCATGCTCAATGATGTCATGCAATAGATGAAATTGTTTAAGTTGGCCTGAGTGTCCTTGGTGAAAGACTAGAAAGTGGCGTGGATAGGTGTCGAGCCTTCCGGTTAATACCGGTAAAAATGACAATTGGTAGTACTCGTATAGTCTACTTGCAGACATCGGCCTAGGGATTACCAGAGTTGTATTTACCGCCCTCTTTAATTAAATTGATAAATTTTGAACAGTAAGTTGCATAACATCATTGAGCGTGATGGTTTTCAAAAGATGAAAATGTATTTTATTTTCAAAAAGGCATGGCATGGGATGTGCATGCATCTCTTGAGACTTGTATAAAATATATATACTTTGTTAAGGATTTCCTACTGGGCTTTATGCTCACCCTACCGGATTTTTGTACAGGAAAAGACGTGGTGAATCCACCTAATTGAGGGCGTGGAAATGTCTGTGTTGAGTGCACTAAAGTTCTCATTTGCTATGATCCTAATTGTAAGCCAAGGGCTATGTATGTGTGGGTTTGAATAACCATTTTGTGTACCAAGCTTAAGCCTTGGAAGATTGTAAAGTCTTGGGGGTGCTTATTTGGTTATTTACTTGTTGTTGAATTAATGCAATATCGTATGAGGAACTATTATTATTATGTAATGCAAGTATGGAAAGTTATATTTGGTTTTCCTTTAAGAGAGCCATGATTGTTGCATTATCATTTGGGCTAGAAATTTGGGGTGTTACAACTTGGTATCAGAGCTACTGGGTTTGAATACTTGGAGCTCATGGGAAGTGGTTGTTTAACCACAATGGGTTCATCTAGCATGCTTAGGAAGTGTTATGCATTTTGTGACTATGTGATAACATGCTTATGTGACTAAATGGGTATGAGATTGGACTTTTGGGATGTTGTTTGCACTTGTTAAATTCCTTGAGGTCTCATTAGAAGGGTACTTGATCAATACTCGTTCTACTAAGAATTCTTGGTTTTTCGTGGGACAAATTTCATCATGAAAGAATGATCCATATGTGTTTACATGACTAAGTGCTTATGTGTAGTGAAATTGATTTGTGTATATGGTAGAGAAATATATGGAATTGTTGTATTCGAACGTATGAGTCAAGTTACGAGCACATATGAGTTAATGTGCTAAATTGTTTTTCTTGTGTCCTTTATTAGGATGTCAGGAAGGGGTCAAGTCCGTGGTGGTAGAGGCGGGAGGTGTGGTAGGGCTCGCCGAGGTGTGCATGAGGTATCGGTCCATAAGGTTCCGGTGCAAAAAGAAGGGTTCGGCCAAGCTAATATGGCCGAGCAAGGAAGCCAAGCTAATGTGGCTGAGCAAGTGGGACAAATAGGTCAAACAGGGCCCTAGCCCGAGATATGGCAGGGACTTTAAGGGAGTCTATGAACTTGTTGAGGGCAGAGAATCAAGCCCGAGAGAACACTGTGGAGTCAAGGATGAGTTTTCTTACTAGAGAGCTTTTACAGGCCAAACCAGATGAATTCCATGGTGGCCTCGAGCCCAAGAAAGCGGATGAGTGGCTCGAACAAACTGTGAAGATGTTCGAGATGCTTCATATAGATGATAACGAGTTGAGGGTGACTCTAGCGAGTTACTACCTTAAAGGGGATGCAAGTCAGTGGTGGAAGTATGCCAATGGTAGAGTGGAGCCATCATGGGAAGCCTTTGTGGTTGTTTTCCAAGATAAGTATTTACCTCTCGCTGCTAGGGAGAGATTAAGACAAGAGTTCAAAGACCTCAAACAACTTGACATGACCGTGGCTGAGTTCGAGGCAGTCTTCTCTAGTTTATCTAGGTTTGCACCAGAGTTGGTGGCAACAGAAGAGAGAGCGTCGTTGCATTGAATTCGAGAAAAAGTTGAAAACCAAAATTTTCTTTAAGATTGTTGGGAACATGATTCGGAACTATGACCATCTTGTAGAGTCGGCGACATATGTTGAGATTTCCGTACAAGCCGAGGACGAGAGGCTTCGGAGTTCGAGGCCTAGGGGCCAAGAGTCTCAAGGAGACTATAGGTAGAATAAGAAGAGCAGGGGTACTTTTTCATTCTAGCCACAACCACAGTAGTCAAAATCCACTTTTCCTTTGCCTAGTGCGGTTCCGGGAAAAAGTACATCTAGTAGCTTCACATGTTTCAAGCGTGGTCAGTCGGGCCACAAAGCCTTTTCGTGCCCACAGAAGGGTGGAGGACAATTGATGTTGCCACCACCACCACCTAACCGATCTTAGAGTCAGTCTTAGTCTCAGAATGGAGGCCAGGGATTTAATTGTTATCAGTGTGGTCAGCCAGGGCATATAAAGAGAACTTGTCCTCAGTTGGGAGGCGCATCTGGCGCATCAGAGTCGAAGCAGACTCAAAGCCACCAGCATGCTCATTCAGCTCAGGCTTTATAAGCTAATCAGGGAGCCACTTCGGCTCAGTCAGTATAATAGGCCTATGCTCCAAGAGGGGGGCAAGTTAATTAGGGGCCACAAGGGCGCGTGTATGCTGTTACTGTGCCAGAGCAGTTGCCAGAATCCTCTGTTGTGAGAGGTTTTTTTGTTGTGTGTAATTATTTGGCTAATGTATTGATAGACACGGGTGTGTCTCATTCATTTATATCTACTACATTTGCTTCTGCATTGGGGTTAGAGGTAGCACAGTCAGTACCTCTACTTAGAGTAGAGTCACTTATTGGGGATAGAGTTGATTTACATCGGAGTTGTCGTGATTGTGAAATAGAAGTTGCCGGGCATTGACTTCCGTTTGCTTTTGTGTTGCTCGATATGTCGAGTTTTGATGTCATTTTAGGCATGGACTAGTTGTGTTCTTATCAAGCTGTGATTGATTGTTACCGTCAGAGAGTTACAGTGTGCACTTCGGGTGGTGATCATTTCTATTTTCGGGGGAGCCGAGTTGATAGAGCTTTGTCGCCAGTTGTTGACCCTCATAGTAGAAGCAAGCTTAGTGGCCTTCTTGCAACTCTCTTGGATAGTGAGAGTGACAGGGCTTGTGCTGAGTTACCAAGGATAGTTTGTGCATACCCGGATGTCTTTCCAAAAGATCTTACTAGTTTACCACCTCACCGGGAGATCGAGTTCTCCATTGAATTAATGCCTGGCACGGCACCGATTTCCATGTCATCGTATACATTTGCACCCGCCGAATTGCATGAGTTGTAGATTCAACTCCAAGAACTTTTAGACAAGGGCTTCATTCGCCCTAGTACATTGCCTTGGGGAGCGCCGGCTCTCTTCACGAAGAAGAAGGATGGGTCATTGCGGTTGTGTATTGATTACCGAAAGTTGAATAGAGTTACAGTTTAGAACAAGTATCCTCTACCCAGAATAGATGATTTGTTTGACCAACTTAGAGGGTCTCGTTGCTTCTCAAAAATAGATTTGAAGTCAGGGTACCATCAGTTGAAAGTCCGGGAGGAGGACATTCAGAAAACGGCCTTTCGTACGTGTTATAGCCACTATGAATTCCTTGTAATGCCTTTTGGGTTAACCAATGCGCCTACTTCCTTTATGGATTTGATGAACATAATTTTTCAGGAATACTTGGACCATTTTGTGGTCGTCTTTGTGGACGACATCTTAATTTATTAAACCTTCGAGGAGGAACATAAGGCTCACTGACGGGATAGTGCTTGAATTGCTTGAGAAACACCGTTTGTATGCCAAGTTTGAGAAATGCGAGTTTTGGTTAACCGAGGTAAAATTTTTGGGGCATGTAGTGTCAAGAGAGGGAGTAACAGTAGACTACTCAAAGATAGATGCCATATAAGATTGGGAACAACCCAAGAATCTTTTTGAGATCCGAAAGTTTCTTGGGGTTAGCGGGGTATTATCGACGTTTTGTTAGAGACTTCTTTAGACTAGTTGCACCTTTGACTAGGTTGACTAGAAAGGGTATCAAATTTGTGTGGAGTGAGGCCTGTGAAAAGTCATTCCAAGAACTTAAGACTAGATTGACCACCGCACCGGTCTTGATAATTCCGGAAAGGGGTTTAATTACACTGTCTATTGTGATGTGTCTAGGGATGGACTTGGTTATGTCTTGATGCAAGAGGGAAAAGTTGTGGCCTACGGTTCATGACAATTGAAAACTCATGAGAAAAATTACCCCACCCAAGATCTAGAATTAGCAGCGGTAATTTTTGCTTTGAAAATTTGGAGGCATTACTTGTACGATGAGAAGTTTGAAGTATTCTCCAATCATAAGAGTCTAAAGTATTTGTTTTCTCAAAAAGACTTGAATTTACGACAACGGAGGTGGATGGAATTTATGGAGGATTATGACTTTGAGTTACACTATCATCCAGGGAAAGCCAATGTGGTGGCCAATGCTTTGAGTCGAAAATCTGTGAGTAGTTTGGCAAGTGTGGCCATTCGGGAATGGGATATGCTAGATGTTATTGGCAAGTTTGATTTGCACTTGGGTGAGTCTGGAGAGAGTGCTACCTTGTTTACTTTGAATGCTCAACCTACCTTGGTTAGTAAGGTCATAAAGGCACATCGAGGAGACCGTGATGTGGAATCAATCCGTGTTAAGATTTCCAATGGGAAGGAAGAGAAAGGTTTGAATGTTCACTTGGATCTGAGTGTACGTTACCTAGACCGTTTGTTAGTACCAGAATCTTATGGAGAGGAAGTACTTCGGGAGTTCCATCACTCGCGCCTTGCGGTACACCCGGGAGGCACTAAAATGTATCATGATCTTAGTCGTCAATTTGGTGAAGGGGTATGAAATAGGATGTCGCTTTATTTGTATCGAAGTGCCTTACTTGTCAACAAGTAAAGGCCGAACACCAAAGACCAGCGGGTTTGTTACAACCCTTACCAATAGCCGAGTGGAAATGGGAGCGTGTTACCATGGATTTTGTAGTTGGACTTCCTAGAACACAACGAGGCAATGACGCCATTTGGGTGATTGTTGATAGGTTCACTAAGTCTACCCATTTCATTCCGATGTACACCAGTGACTCAGTTGAACACTTGGCAGAGTTGTACATTAGAGAGATAGTTCGACTTCATGGAGTCCCTATGACTATTGTGTCAGATAGGGATCCTCGTTTTACTGCCCGGTTATGGCAAAGCCTTCAAGAGGCATTACTAAGTTGACTCTTAACACTGCTTATCATCCTCAAACCGATGGACAGTCGGAACGTACTATTCAAATTTTGGAGGACATGCTTAGAGCTTGTATCCTTGATTTTAAGGGGCCTTGGGAAAGGCACTTACCATTGATTGAGTTTGCTTACAACAATAGTTACCGAGCTAGCATTGGGATGGCACCATTTGAGGCCTTATATAGCCGACCTTGTAGATCACCGGTTTGCTGGGCCGAAGTGGGTGATGCACTGTTACTGGGTCTGGAAATTGTTAGAGAGACAATCGAGAAAGTTGTTCTCATTCAGAAGAGGTTAGCTACGGCCCAAAATCGACAAAAGAGTTATGCCGATAAGAGAAGGCGACCTTTATCTTTTGAAGATGGTGACCATATGTTTTTAAAAATCTCACAAAGGCGGGGTTTGATAAGATTTGGTAATAATGGTAAATTATCTCCAAGGTTCATTGGGCCTTTTGAGATCTCAGAGTGAATTGGAGAAGTGGCATACCAGTTAGCTTTACCGCCACAACTTTCAGGAGTTCACAACATATTTCATGTATGTGACGACCCCACCACATAAAATATTTTACATTTAATTAATCAAGGTGATTTAGATTTTAATTAATTATTATTCTGACTGAATTGTGGAATTGATGAGCAATATTGGGGTTGATTCACGTATAATTTTACCATATGGGAGTTTAATTAAATATTCGATTCAGTTTAGTAAAATTAAGATTTTATTAATTGGGTCCGTATTAATTTGGTCTGATTTGAAGTTGATCAAGTTATGAAGATTGGGAATTGTGATTATTGTGAATTAAATTTAATTATGAGGTGTCCAATTAGAATATGTAATTTATTGATGGAAATTTGAGTCTGGTCAGAAATTGACGGCCTAAATGATTTAGGAAATCAAAATTGATGATGACAATAATCTTAGTTTAATATTTAGAGCCTTTCGGGAGTTTGATTAAAAATCTGATTCAGAATAGTAAAAATTAAACATAATTAATTGGGCCCCGATTGAAGTCAATTAGATTAATTAAATTATGTGAGATTTGCAATTAATTATGATTAACTAAATTGTGTGCTAATTAAGATTAATTAAGATCAAATTGTGTTTAACAAAGTTAATGGATAATTATATATTAAGTTAATTCTAATCATAAATTAAATTGAAGAAATATCCAGATTGTGCACGTGTGTAGTGTGATGAGTTAGTAATGGGTGTATGTTAGTACCTTGGTGTTGAAAACTTTATTCAAGAGAAAGAATGAAATAAAGAAAGAAATGAAATCAAAAGAGGGAGGTGCATGTGTGCTCTGGAAGCAGCCGAGAGAGAGAGCTTCATTACTTATATCTACATTGTGATCAATTTGCTGGAGCAAACCGTGGGAAAGACAGAAAGGAAGAATAAAGAAGAAGAGGGTTTTGTGGGATACCAAGATTGAAGTTAAAAATTATGGGAAATTCATCTTAAGGTAAGAAATTTCATCCTCTTCCTAGTATTGTTTAAATAATCTAGACATAAATTGATTCAAGATGGATTTTGAGAGGATTAAAAATGAAGATTTGAGGATCAAGTATATAAATTGATAGAAATTGGGTTTTGCATGTAAAATCAAGATATGTTGAAAATTATGAGTTATGATTCTTTAAATTTGTTAAGTTTGAGTTTAATTTTGAGAATCATTCTTGAATTGAGTTCTATAAATTACATGCAACAAGAAATGTTTGAAGATTGGATCCATGCAATGGAGTATATAAATGACTTTGAAGAAAAATTTATAAAAATCATGAGTTCATGAAATTTGAGGATTGATTTTGGAATTAAAGGAAGTTTTGATTTTATTATGAAAACTAGAAATTTGTTTGATCCATGCATGTAATTGAATTTAAAAGTTTTATTCAATTTAAACACATTTTGGAACATCTATGACCATACATTAAGTTTTTGGTCTTAAATTGAGTTAAGTTAAATTTCTAAGAAATTGATTTGTGTAATTCATAATTAAGTTTGACTTTTGTTTTTAATAATGAAATTGGGTTCTATTTTTACATAAATCATGAAGTTTTTACACACATCATGACGTTTTCGAGAATTTTGAAAGTTTAATTCATATTTTAAAATTTGTGGGTTTGATATAAAGAAAATAAATTAAATCTAAATTTGGACAATTGGAGCATGATTTTGCAAAAGAATGAGTTTTGGTCCAAAGCAGATTTTGGCCTGGTTTTTCACCCAGACCGCTCGAGCTGCCAACCTTGATTTGGCCAAAGTTGTACACTACTTCACCACTGCTCGTGCGACCAAGGCCACCGCAGAAGTGGCCAAACAAGGCAGATTTTCTAATTTTGTTATTTTTCTGTTTTCTAATTTATGGGCCTTCATTTACATGATTGTCACATATCATACACATCCATATGCATATTATAAGCATGAAAAAAAATTAAAGAAAGAATAGAAACAACCGAACGAACAAGTAACAGATAAACCGAAGAAGGTTAAGAATCGACTGATTGACTCGAATGTACATTGAGAAATTGTGCTATGAATATTTGTATTTGTAGGTCAAGACTCAAAGACCGAACAACGGGTACTGGAAAGCCACTGTGAGTAACATTTCTGTAAAGATATGTTGATATGAACTATGTTTCCACTATTATGCGATAAGTTATAATTTCTGAAATGCTATTTTGATTATGTGAACGAATGTCCTAATTGCGAATCTATTATGGCATCCACGGATAGTCCCAAGTCATGGGGGACGACATGTAAATGCGGGTCCATGACATACATGTGATACGAGATCTCATTAGCCACTTCATTGTGGTGATATGTGTTTAATCGGTATTCGGAACCGATTACTCTAGTCGGAGGACGATATGTGATATGAGACTGATATGATTGATTGTGATACGATTTGTTTTACGGATATTGTATTTGGAATTCATTCACTAACCCTTTTACGTTAATGTTATTCACTGGGCTTTAGCTCACTGTTTTTGTATATATGTATAGGTGAGCATTTTGGATGGCAAGCCTAGAAGGGGTCTGTAGCTGAGTCACTGTTTTGGAACCTACCAAGTTGTTTTGTGTGCCTCTAAGTTGGGACTAGGCCTGGAAGGCCGTTGTCAAGCTTTTGATCGTGAAGTAAACTTTCGTTATGTGCATACATTATGTATTAATGTTAAGTTACAAGTTATATACTGAATGTGGGTAAATTAACGTTTTTGCATGATAAATGTTTGTTCATATAGATGCACAGCTCATTAGACTCTTGGTGTATTTTTGAATATTGCTTCGGCTAACCCCAATTATTTTTTATCGTACAGGAAGGTCTTTGGTAATCTCGGATTACTGGCCGGTTACGATGCTAAACCCATAGGGGCAGGTTTGGGTCGTGACAATGTATCTATGCTTAGGAAGTATGAACCCGACCCTTCTCATATTCTTGATTGGGTTGACTTTGAGGTAGATGAGGATGCCTTTTACGGAGAACGACCGGTTCAAATATTAGATACTTGGGAGCAAGTGCTATGGGGAAAAACTATACCATTGGTAAAGGTGTCGTGGAGACACCATGGGGTTAAAGAAGCAACGTGGGAACGGGAGGAGGAAGTCCGCTCCAAATATCCGGATTTATTTGAAAATGCTTAAGTTGCTTTTCTTTGTAATATTCCCTAGTGTTGAGAGAAACGTATTTAAAGTTGTTAACCACATGTTGATATGTGCGTTGTTGTTTTAAGCATAAGGTTGTTTAGAGTTGCCATTACTTTTTGGGAAATTTCATGTTTATACATATTTGGGAGGTTGTTGTTAATGAGATAACCATGGTGGAAATGGTGGAATTTGGTTAAGAGTTAGTATTGTGATTTGAAAATGAAATAGCGTGGCTTTGATCGCTAGAAACCCCTTTGTTTGGGTAGTTTGATTTGAAATTTCAGGGACGAAATTCTTTAAGAGGGGAAGGTTGTAGCGATCCCGGTTTCGATCCTTCTTTCATGATTTGCCACTTCGACTGCGCCGGTCGGGGGTCGAGCTGCCCGGTCAACTCGCAGGGTCCAAGGCAGCGCTCCTTGGCGAGTCCTAGGACAGCACCCTGGCGGGGTTAAGGGGCAGCGCCCCCAAAACAAAAATGCAAAATGCATTCGAAGTTGCTTGTCCGCTTGAGCGGCCGTTTATGTGCTCGAGCGGAGAATGTTTGGTTTCAGAAGTTTGACCTATCTGCAAAAGTACTAGGTTAGTTTATTTGACGCTCGAGCGGGGCATTCCACGCTCGAGCGGACCATGTTATATCAGTTCGTGAATCTGATATTTCATATCACTTTTTTCAGTCCTCTCTATCTCTCTAAAACTCTCCAGAATTCCAGATCAGGAGCTTCTCTCTCTAGAATTCATCTTCTCTCTTTGATTTCTCCAAATCCATTGGAATTTAGACCTAAGTTCTTCACCAAAGTTGGTTATCATCCCGAGGGCTTCATTGTGTGTGGTGAAGATCGAGTTTCAACACCGTTGATTTTTGGGGTTTCATCTCATTTATTCTTCAAAACTTGAGGTAGGGATTTTCTTAGAGTTATATATATGTTTTTGCAAGATCTAGATGATTTTCGAAATCATCCTTTGATTAGCTTTGAGAAATTGATTGTTGATTTCAAGAAGATGAGTGATTTTGAAAGAGGGTTTAATTTCTTTTCCTTTTAAAATAGAAATTTAAAGTTTTGAACCATATTGATTGAAGAAAGATGATTTTGGGAAGATCCTTCTAAATATCTTGGAGATGAATGGTTTTGGTGAGAAAACCTAGAAATTGGGTCTTTTCTTTGAAAGATGTTGAAAATCCTTGGAAGATGTTGTCATATCTATTTTGTGTACCAAAATAAACGGATGTTTTGAAAATTGTTTATTTATATATAAGTGATGAATTTTGTGAATAAAATGAGAAATGTTGCTTATTTTGGAAATTGTTGTCAAAATGTTGATTTAGTCTTGAATTAACTAAATTGTTGAGATTGCTCAAAATGTGGGAATTGCGTTATTCTCCTGAATGAGTTGGATATAAAAGTATATGTATATATATATTCAACTTGTGGAACTGTGTTGAAAAGAGGATTGGGAATTTTGATCACAACGATATATTGTGTGGAACAATTGAATATGGAAGTAATGTTGCATTGTATTATTAAGTATACAATGACATTTCAATTCATTGGACTCTATTAAGCTTTGGAAATTTGCATTGAGAAAAGAATGTTGGGAAATGGGTTTTCATGAAATGATTTTGGGGTAAATACGGTGGTAAGTCATGATAGGTGGTGTAGATGAAATTGTTTAAGTTGGCCTGAGTGTCCTTGGTGAAAGACCAGAAAGTCACGCGGATAGGTGTCGAGCCTTCCGGTTAATACTGGTATAAATGACAATTGGTAATACTCGTATAGTCTACTTGTAGACGCTGCCTAGGGATTACTAGAGTTGTATTTACCACCCCCTTTAATTAAATTGATAAATTTTGAACAGTCAAAGTTGCATAACATCATTGAGCATGATGGTTTTCAAAAAATGAAGATGTGTTTTATTTTCAAAAAGGCATGGCATGGCATGTGCATTCATCTCTTGAGACTTGTATAAAATGTATATACTTTGTTAAGAATTTCCTACTGGGCTTTATGCTCACCCTACCGGATTTTTGTGCATGAAAAGACGTGATGAATCCGCCTAATTGAGGGCGTGGAAATGTGTGTGTTAAGATTACTAAAGTTCTCATTTGCTGTAATCCTATTTGTAAGCCAAGGGCTATGTATGTGTGGGTTTAAATAACCATTTTGTGTATCGGGCTTAAGCCTTGGAAGATTGTAAAGCCTTGGGGGTGCTTATTTGGCTATTTACTTGCTGTTGAATCAATGTAATATCGCATGAGGAACTATTATTAGCAAGTATGGGAAGTTATATTTGGTTTTCCTTTAAGAGAGCCACGATTGTTGCATTATCATTTGGGCTAGAAATTTGGGGCGTTACAGGTTGAGATTCTGAGCATGGTTTGGGCAATTTCATTCAAAAAGTCAAAATGACGTCGCGTGGTAGCTTTTGGGCACACGTTCTGCAAATGTTACAAACATTTGGAGATGATCCAAACGCATAAATTAATAACTTTCATAAATTATTTTTTATGTATTAATGTGATATTTATTATATTATTTTAATTAATTTTATTTTAAATATTTGAATTTTATCATTATATGTTTAAAAATGAGTAAAAAAAAAAAACAATGATGTGTTTTGATTTTAAAGATATGATTAATATTAGTGAGAAGTATAAATTATTACTTTAATTTTTTTATTTTACTTTTACCTTTGTACATTTTTTTTAATCTCTACTTTCCTTCTCTATTCTCATACGTTAGTATCAATCGCCCCCCATCGCTAGCGTTGGAAAGTCACCAAAAAATAGCCAGTGTTAGAAAAGTCACCGACGATCAATGGCAGATAGTGTATGTAACACTCCCAAATTTCTAGCCCAAATGATAATACAATAATCATGGTTCTTTAAAGTAAAACTGAAAGTAGATCTTCACGCTTGCAATACATGACACAAATAATCCTCATGCGATAATACATTCACCTCAAATCAAGATGACATAAACAAATAAATACCCTCATGGGTTTACAAGTTTCCAAGGCTTAGGCCTAGTTACACAAATCGGTTATTCAAACCATACAAATATAGCCCTTGGTTTACAAAATAGGGTCACGCAAAGTGAGAGCATTGTACTCCCAACACACACATTTCCACGCCTTCAGTTGCGCGGAATCATCACGTTTTTTCCTGCATAATAATCCCGTAGGGTGAGCATAAAGCCCAGTAGGAAACTCTTAACAAAGTATATATGTTTTATACAAGTTTCAAAAGATGTATGCATATGCCATGCTATGTCATTTTGCAAATAAATTACATCTTCATCTTTTGAAAATCATCATGCTCAATGATGCCATGCAATTCCATTGTTCAAAACTTGACAATTTCATTCAAGGGGTGGTAAATACAACTCTGGCAATCCTTAGGTCAGTATCTACAAGTAGACTTACACAAGTACTACCAATTTGTCATTTTTACCAATATTAACCGGAAGACACGACACCTATCCGCGCGACTTTCTGGTCTTTCACAAAGGACACTCAGGCCAACTTAAACAATTCCATCTACACCACCTATCAAGACTTACCACCATATTTACCCCAAAACCATTTCATGAAAACCAGTTTTCCAACATTCTTTTCTCAATGCAAATTTCCAAAGCTTAGTATAGTTCAATGAATTGAAATGCCAATGTATGATTTGTAATGCAATGAAACATTTCTTCCATAATCAATTGTTCCAGACAATATACCATTGTGATCGAAATTTCCAATCCTCTTTTCAACACAATTCCACAAGATGAATATATATACTTTTATATCCAATTCATCCAAAAGAATAACATAATTCCCATATTTCGAGTAATCTCAACAATTTAATCAATTCAATACTAAATCAACATTTCTTTGTTTTAGAATAACAATTTCCAAAAAAAACACCCATTTATTTGGCACACAAATAAATCTGACAACATCTTTTAAGAATTTTGAACATCTTTTAAAACCCCTAAATTTCTAGGTTTTCTCACCAAAACCATTCATCTTCAAATGTTTGAGAAAATCTCACCAAAAACATCTTTCTTCAATCAACATAGTTCAAGCCCTCAATTTCTATTTAAAAGGAACAAGAAAGTAACCCACTTTCAAAATCACCCATCTTCTTGGTTCAACAATCAATTTTCAAAATAATTTAAAGGATGATTTCGAAAATCATCTAAATCTTGCAAAAACATATATATAACTCAAAGAAAATCCCTACCTCAAGTTTGAAGAAGAAATGAGTTGAAAATCCCAAAATCAACGACGATGAAACTCGATCTCCACTACACACACCGTAGCTCTTGCCTAGACAACCAACTTTGATGAAGAACTTGGATCTAAATCCCAATGGATTTGGAGAAGTCAAAGATCTTGTGAGGTTTTTGGTAGGAAATGTAGAGAGAGGGAAGAGGAAATGTTTTTAGAGAGAGAGATACCCAAAAAGTGACACTCAATCAATCCAAAAAGAGAAGAAAAGGAAAAATTTTGGATCTACCTAACTTCCCACACGTGCGGAGCCTCCTCCCGCACGTGCGGCGCGTGCTCCCACATGTGCAGCCCTTCTCCTCCTGCACCTCAGCCGCGCCTGTTTTTTTTAGCAGTGTGCTGCACCACCTTCCCCTGAAATCCGCACATGTGGCCTTACCTCCCGCACATGCGGCTCCTATCCCGCACATGCAGCTCTTGGCCCCGCACGTGCGGCCCTAGTTCTCAGCCCAAAAATGCCTCGACTCAACTCCTGAGCCTCCGAACTCGACCTCGCACCCTCTGCCACAAGTGAAACACAACACTGAAATGAACAACAGTGAGAACTTTTTGAGGAAGAATTTCTAAACACTACTAACTCAAACAAGCAATAGGATTTCAAGTCAAAACCGACATTCTAACAAGTGTAAACCAAAGGTAAACAAAGAGGAAAAGATGCACAACGAAACCGGTCATCACAGTGTAACACCCCAAATTTCTATCACGAATGATAATACAACAATCCTGGCTCTTTCAAGGAAAACCGAGTATAAATCTCCAAACTTACATTACATGATACAATAGTTCTTCATGCAACAATACATTAATCCAACAACAAGTAAATAAACAAATAAATGCCCCCAAGGGTTTACAAGTTGCCAAGGCTTGAGCCTAGTTATACAAAACAGTTATTCAAACCCACACACATACAGCCCTTGGCTTACACACAGAGTCACAGCAAAATGAGAGTCTCATACTCTCAATACACATTTCCTCGCCTTTAGTTAGGCGGCATCACTACATCTTTTCCTGCACAAAAATCCCGTAAGGTGAGCATAAAGCCCGTAGAAAATCCTTAACAAAGTATATACATTTTATACAAGTCTCAAGAGATGAAATGCACATGCCAGACTATGCCCTTTTGAAACAAAATCACATCTTCATCTTTGAAAACCATCATGCTCAATGATGTCATGCAATTTCAATTCTTCAAAACTTAACAATTCATTTCAAGAGCGGTAAATACGACTCTGGTAATCCGTAGGTCAATGTTTGCAAGTAGACTATAAAAGTACTACCAATTTGTCATTTTTACCGGTATTAACCGAAAGGCTCGACACCTATCCGCGCGGGTTTTCGAACTTTCACCCCGTACTCTCAAGCCAACTTATTCAATATCATCTAGACCACCTATCAAGACTTACCAATGTATTTACCCCAAAATCATTCCATGAAAACTTGTTTCTCAACATTCTTTTCTCAATGTAAGTTTTCAAATCAACTTTCAAAGTTTAATGTAATCAATCAATTGATATGCCAATAACACAAGATGAATATAAATACTTTTATTCCAATTCATCATCCAAGGAATAACACAATTCCCTCTTCTCAAGTATCCTCAACAATTAGTCATTTCAAGACTATTTCAACGTTTTGAACAATAATTTTCAAAATGAACAATAGTTTTCATATTCCTTGAAATTCATCATTTATATAAATATAAATAAGAAATTTTCCAAACATCCATTTATTTTGACACACAAAATAAATATAACAATATCATTTATGGATTTTTAGTCTCTTAAAAAAAATCCCAAAATTCTAGGTTTTCTCACCAAAACTATACAACTCAAATCTTTTGAAAGAAAACTTTCCAAAATCATCTTTTCTTCAATCAATGAAGATCAAAACCCATAGGATCATTTTAACGAACAAGAGACAAACCCACTTTCAAAATCGCTCAACTTCTTGAATCAACAATCAATTTTCAAAGCTATCGAAAGATGATTTCGAAAATCATATAGATCTTACAATATATATATATATATACATATTTATAACTCTAAGAAAATCCCTACCTCAAGTTTTAAAGAAGAAATGAGATGAAACCCCAAAATTTACGGTGTCGAAACTCGATCTCCACCGCACACAACGAAGCCTTCAAGAAGTTACACAACTTTGATGAAGAACTTCGGTCAAACTCCCAACGGATCTTGAGAAATCAAGGTTTTGATTCAATTTGGCGTAGGGAAATGTAGAGAGAATGGGGAGAAAATGTTTTTAGAGAGAGAGATATACAAAAGTGATATGAAATATTAGATTCACGAACTGATATAACATGGTCTGCTCGAGCGTGGAAAACCCCGCTCGAGCGTCGAATACACCTTCCCAGGACTTTTGCAGACAGGTCTAACTTCTGGAACCAAACATTCTCTGCTCAAGCGCATAAACGGCCGCTCGAGCGGACAAGCAACTTTGAATGCATTTTGCATTTTTGCTTCAGAGGCGCTGCCCCTCGACCCCACCAGGGCGCTGCTCTCGGACTCGCTAAGGGGCGCTGCCCCCTCAACCCCCGTGAGCTGACCGGGCAGCTCGATCCCTGACCTACCTAGTCGAAGTGGCAAAACATGAAAGAAGGGTCGAAACCGGGATCGCTACAGATAGATAGATGAACATATAGACAAATAAATATGGGTAATATAATTTTTCAAATTATTATTCTTCTTATAGGGGGAAAAAAAAAGTGTTTGGTTTCAATTTTTTAGATTCAATTTTCTAGAAATTGAGTTTTTTTATTTTCGTATTTTTTTGTTTTTAGCGAATATTTTTAAAATTTTAAGCAATTTTTTTTACTTTTTTAGATGTACCTTACTTAGATGTATCTAAAAAGTAAAAATATTTGTAAAAAAATATTTTAAAAAATCAATAAATACACAAAAATACAAAAAACTTTACCGAATTCTCGTTTTTTTTTTTTGTATTTTTTGTATTTAGTGAGTTTTCTAAAGATTTTTTTTCACAAATATTATACTTTCTAAGTGTATTTATGTTGAGTGTATCTAAAAAATAAAAAATAAAAAATTGCTTAGAATATTAAAAAATAATAAAAACAAAAAAAGATACGAAAATAAAAAATTTCAATTTTCTAAAAAGTGAATGTTGAAAATCCAAATCAAACATGTTGAATAAAATTTGGAATAATATTTTAGACTTATAGCCCCAGTGCCTAAAAACGTAAACAAAAATTGCACTGAACATTTAGTACAAACCCTTAAAATAGAATTTTTTTTAAAAAAAAAAAAAAAACATTATAAGCTCTCATAAATTGCACCAAACAAGACATGTACTGAGGTCAAATACTCAAATATGGTATACACAATAAGATGGGGTTTGCATAGAGTATGTAGTTGTACAACCTGTAGAGAGTAGAATAATTATGTATAAATAATGGGATGGTTATTAAATTTTTTTTATCATAACCGAACTCCATTTATGTTTTGATAAATTCGTCTGATAGTAGAGAGCTGCATGGTTTTTAAGTTAAAACTATCAACTAGAATGGAATATATTATAAAGTCTAGTGACTAATTGATCACTTTTTTTATGATGACCAAGTGATCACTAATGAGGCTCAATATAATATTTTGGTTTTTTTTTTTTTTTTGGGCAAGATATTATTCAACTCTCTCTAGGAGAAGTTGAATTATGAGGTAAATACTTGATACTTTAAAAAGATGGGAGGCTAATTCCCATAAATACTAATCTAATAACTAGACTTTCATCAATAATAAAAGTAAAAAGAAAAAGCAATAATAATGCAACTAGTAGGAGGGTCCGACAGAGATGAGAAAAAGATGGTTAAGAAAGAAGATGAAGAAAAAAAAAACGTGTGAACTTTTTAACGTTTGATTTAGTTTTCAAATTAATATTTAGATCAAAAAATCAAAAAACATGTTTGGTTAATCAATTTTTAAAACTTTTTTTTTTAAATTATTTTTCTCTCTCCTCTCTCCTTCTCTTATTTATTTATTTATTAATAAATTAATCAATCAAATTTTCTCTATTCTCTTTCCTCTCTCCTTCTCTCACATTCTACACATCAATCAATTAAATTTTCTCTCACACTCATCTATTTTAATTACAAAAAAAAAACTACAAATAATCTCAAAATTATTTTTAAAACTCATAATCAAACAAATTTTTAATTTTCAAAACTATTTTTAATAATTTATCTTTTAAAATATAACTCAAAACTTGAATCTTTTTTCAAAAACTAAATCAAACAGAGTTTTTCCAAGTCTCTGATCTTCTTTTCTTTTGTCTTTTAACCTTTGACACACAGAATATGAAAGGTTAAAGTGGAGAACACAAGGTTTTAAATATCGGCCGGTACATGCCGTACCGGCCGGTTCGTATCGAAAAATGGGAGTGCCGAGTCTGATACTCATCGGTATACCAGTGTGAATGAATTTCGCGTCCGTAGCGGCCGATTCCCAATACGTATCGGCCTGAATCCGATACGTGAACGATATAGTTCCAATACAGTCCGATACGACTAAAAATAAGCAAAGCACCTACAAAAATAATTGAGCAAAGCAAAGCACCTGGAAAAGCAAAAAATAATTGAGCAAAGCACCTGCAAAAGAAAAAATAATCGACCAAAGTACCTGCAAAAACAAAAGCAAAAGCAGAAAATGAAGGAAACAGACTCACAGACTCAAACATTTCACTTCAAATTTTTTGTCTTCTTCAAGCAATAATACACACACAGACTCACGGACACCATAAATGTGTAACAGCCTCTAAAGAAAAACCTTCAATCGGACCAAACCCAACTCCTCAACCAAACCCATCCCAGGGGCATCGATCTTGTAAAGTGTTGCAGGGAGAAGCATTGAATCGAACCCAAACCCATCACCGATTTCAAGCTTCTTCGTTGAAGGTTTGTTCTCTCATGCTCTGTTTGTATTTGTCATGCTCTGTTTTTTCTTTTGGCTGAAGAAGTCATGGTTTTGCTTGTTAAGTTGTGTTCGGTTTGTTTATAATTTGTTTTTGTTTTTTGTTTTTGTTTTTTCTTTTTTTCTTTTTTTTTTCTGTTTGTTCTGTGGTTATTTTTTTATTTATATTATGGTATGGGATGGGAATGAGATATATTTTAATATATATTTATAATTCTTCAAATATTTATATATATCAAATCTTTTTATTTCAGATTATTTTTATATCAGATTTTTTTTAAAGAGGTTTCATCTGTCAGATTTTTTTAAAGAGGTTTAATTGTTAAGTAAAGAGGTTTAATATTTTAGATTTTTTATTTTTATTTAAAGAGGTTTAA
The DNA here is from genome assembly GCF_004153795.1 of Camellia sinensis. Classification (NCBI taxonomy): domain Eukaryota; kingdom Viridiplantae; phylum Streptophyta; class Magnoliopsida; order Ericales; family Theaceae; genus Camellia; species Camellia sinensis. The sequence continues at coordinate 632,915 of NW_021025089.1, forward strand.
TCTGTCAAATTTTTTATTTCATATTTTATTTTAGATTTTTTAATCTGTCAAATCTTTTTATTTCAGATTATTTTTATATCAGATTTTTTTTAAAGAGGTTTCATCTGTCAGATTTTTTTAAAGAGGTTTAATTGTTAAGTAAAGAGGTTTAATATTTTAGATTTTTTATTTTTATTTAAAGAGGTTTAATCTGTCAAATTTTTTATTTCATATTTTATTTTAGATTTTTTAATCTGTCAAATCTTTTTATTTCAGATTATTTTTATATCAGATTTTTTTTAAAGAGGTTTCATCTGTCAGATTTTTTTAAAGAGGTTTAATTGTTAAGTAAAGAGGTTTAATATTTTAGATTTTTTATTTTTATTTAAAGAGATTTAATCTGTCAAATTTTTATTTCAGATTTTATTTTAGATTTTTTAATCTGTCAAATCTTTTTATTTCAGATTATTTTTATATCAGATTTTTTTTAAAGAGGTTTCATCTGTCAGATTTTTTTAAAGAGGTTTAATTGTTAAGTAAAGAAGTTTAATATTTTAGATTTTTTATTTTTATTTTAAATGCATTATTATTAGTAACTAAATTAGAATTACAATATTTATTAATTGAAAACTGTTATTGTAAATAATTGAAAGTTATAATGGCGTACGGAGGTGGTTCTAGTGGAAAACTTCCAAGTGATGATATTGGTTGGAAATTTGGAATTCCACTAGAAAATAATAGGCATAAAATTATGTGTAAATTTTGTGGAAAAGAGCTAAATGGTGGTATAACTAGGTTGAAGCAACATTTGGCCCATAGGAAAGGTCAAGTCGCACCTTGTGCTAATGTCAGTGGTGCAGTTCGAACACTAATGACGAATCATTTGAATAATTATAAGGGCAAAAAGCTTGACAAAAGGAAGATGAATAAGGAATTGACAGAACAAATTAGAGCCAGTCAGTGTGATGATGATGAAAATGATGATGAGGATTTAGAAATGGTTATGGCCCGACAAAATAGGGCTAGTGATATTGAGGTTGCACCTTCTCTTGGTTTTGCTCGGTGAAGTCATAGTGTTCGTGAGGCTAGTACAGGTAGGAAATGGATTGATACATCCTCTCCAGAAGTTCAATTATTAGACATAGATGTGGATCTTCATAGGACCAAAGGCAACAAACAATCCAAACTCTCCTCTAGATTCTTGAAAGAAGCAAAAAAAAAATTAGGAAGAGCAGTTAGCCAGTTTGTATTGTTCACTCCAGTGCCTACTAATATTGTTAATTCTAAATGGCTAAAACCAATGTTGGATACTGCAAGAGAGGTTGGAAAAGGAACAAAGCTACCTACTTCTTATGAAGTAAGCCTCTAACTTAAAGTTTGAAAAAACTCTATCTATGTTTAAAAATAAATAAATTATTAAGATACTTGTTAATAGTTTTTGTTTGTTATTTATTATTAAACAGGTAACTGAAGTGTATTTACCAATGGAGTATGAAGCTTTACTAAATTGGATAAAATCTCATAAACCTAGTTGGGCTGAGAGAGGTGTTACAATTATGTGTGATGGATGGTCTGGGCCCACAAGAAAGCACATTGTTAATTTTCTTATGTGTAGCAATGGTGGAACAATTTTTCAGAAGCCTATGGATGTAACTAATGTATCTAGTAGGACAGCTAATTATTACTTGGGCCTCATGGACAAGGTAGTGGATGAAATTGGAGAAGAATATGTTGTGTAAATCGTAACTGATAACGAAGCTGCGATAAAGGCTGCTGGTTACAAACTCATGCAAAAAAGGGAGAATCTGTATTGGACAGGATGTGCAGCTCATTGTATTGATCTTATGTTAGAGGATATTGGGAAGAAAAAAAAGTGTAGCAAAGGTGTTGGATTGTGCAAAAATAATCACACGCTTTATTTACAACTCCAATTGGGTCGTTGATTTCATGAAGAGACTCACAGGAGATAGAGAGTTGTTACGTCCTGTCATCACACGCTTTGCCACCAATTTCATTACTTTGGAAAGCATTGTTAAACATAAGACTGCTTTACAGGATATGTTTCATTTTCAAGAGTGGAAGCAGAGCAAATGGTCCAAAAAGGATTATACAAAAGAAGCGAAAAAAATTATACAAAGTAAAGATTTTTGGACCAAGGTGGCAGATGTATTAAAAGTTCAAGAACCACTTCCAAAGGTGCTTAGACTTGTAGATGGGGATGAAAAGCCCACAATGGGTTTTATATATGAAGCCATGGATAGAGCAAAGTTGGCCATCAAACAAAATTGTCGCTATTATGTAGATTATTAGAAGATTATTGATAATCAATGAGCTTTCCAACTACACACGGACTTGCATGCTGTTGGTAAGTAATTTTTAATTTATTTAAATTATAAATTATGTGTTCCTTGTCTCAATTTTATTATTATTTTATATTTGAATGTAGGTTATTTTTTAAATCCCGTATTCCAATATGGGGAGCACCTTTCTAATCATCGAGAAGTGATGAGTGGAGTTAGAAATGTGATTTTGAGACTTCTACCAGATTTAAACGAGCACATATAGGCGATAAACCAAGTTAGTCATTATTTAATATTAGTTAAATTGATAACTTATTATTTGACTTGTGAATTGTGTTTGTAAAACTGCTTATTGCCTTTTGTTCATTGCAGATCTCTTTATTTTGTAATAAAGAAGATTCTTTTGGTGCTGTGTTAGCACAAAGAGTAGTGAAAGTAACAAATCCTGGTAATTATTATATACTCAATGAACTATTAACTATTTTAATTACATATTATTGTTACATTGTCAACACTTCTATATCAAATTATAACATAATCACTAATATTTGATTGATTTATATATAGCTGAATAGTGGATCCATTATAGTACATCGGCTCCGGCACCCCAAAAAGTGGTTGTGAGAGTATTGAGCCAAACCATGTCTTCTTCTAATTGTGAGCGCAATTAGAGTACATTTAGCATGATACATACAAAGACAAGGAATCGGTTGAAGTATAAAAAATTAAATAAACTTGTTTATGTGTATTACAATATGAGGCTAAAGATCAGACATGCAACACGAAAAAGCCATGATGACAGAGAGAAATCTTTTAACACCATCAATCTTGACTATATATTTGAAGAAGATGATCTATTAACTCCATGGCTTCAAGAGAGAGAACATGCAGTCTTAGATGATGAAGATAACTCAGGTTGGTTGATTGTTGATGATGATGATGATGATGATGATGCCACTAGTAGCCAAGCACCTCAACACCATCAAAGAGCAGGGTCTGTTGATGATGATGATGATGATGAGGGAGATCATGCAACTAGTAGCCAAGTACCTCAACACCGTCAAAGAGCAGGGTCTACTGGAAGTGGCTCTAGTGAGGGTCGCGGTTTGAGTCCACCTAATGGTAGTAAAGATGATAATGATGGCAGTATGATGGTAGTCGTCCTCCAACAGGTGGTGGTAGTGGTGGACAATGGGAGTCTGCAGGTTCTGCACATGGTTGTAGACGCAGTACTCATCATACTGATCATGATTGGAACAGGGATTCTACACAGCAACGACGACATTCTATTTCTACTCCTGATGTAGAAGCATCAATTGGGCGTTCACGACATATTGATGATATTTATGGTCATCGTGACCTTAGAAATCAATTTGGACATCTCGGAGTTAGACAAGAAGATGGAAGGGGAACTCAACATTGGCGACCAATATGCCAAGTACCGTATCCTTATTACCCTCCTCCAAGTCAACCACCACAACACATCTACCAACCACCTTATATGGGAAATTGGAACTACTCTCAACAACCTCATCAATATCCATATATAGAGGGTTTCAATTATGGTACAGGGGGGCTTGCAACGACACAACAACAATCAAGAAGCAGTGGCAGCAACAACACTACTTATGATCAATGCACTTTCAATAACTACTTCCAGGAATATCAATATAGAGAAATAGGCCAACCAATTCATAATGATAATCAAAGTGATGTGAGATATGGAGATTCTTCTGTACCACCACGTAATTCTTTTTATTACTAAGTTTTAGAGTTGTTGATTTGTAGTAGATTGTTTGTATGCGATTATGACTGAAGCGAATGATTTATTTTCATGTCCCTCTTTCTCTTATTAATTTGTTGTGCATGCGGAAGTATTTCATTGTTGAAAATAAGTAAAAAAATATTTTCACATCAATTTTATATTAAAAGTTTAACATATATGCCAAATAAAAGCTTGAGACTAAAATAAATACATATCATTTAGTTGAAAATGAGCCAAAAGTGCCTCTACATATCAAAATTTTGATTAAAATGTGATAAATTAAGGCTAAAAGAGTAAAAAAAAAGCATAAAATTGAGTTTTAGAGGGATTGCTAATGATTTTTGAAATTTCACAGCCGCGATGCCCAATACCCGATACATACCAGTCGATACTACCAATATTGATACTCCGCGATCGATACCGTTACGTTATCCGATACCGCGATTTAGAACTATGGGAGAACAAGGCTTGGCAAAGTGGGGCTGTGCCTTGGGAGTTGAGGAATGTGTTTATGAGTGCTACAGTGTCTGCTAGTGTATGGCTGTGTGGTTTGACTTTGGGGTTCAAGGGTTTTTTTTTTCCCGCTAAATCATGAAGTTGAGGAGTTGGTTGTCTTTGCAAGTAATAGTAGTAGGAATATTTTGTATTATCTAAATCTCTCTCCATACATTACATCTTTCTATACCTGTATTTTCATGTTTTTAAAATTATACTTACCATTGACACAAACTTGAACTGATCAAGTGGATATTGATATTGATATTTAATCAACGTAATTTTTTACAAAAATAAAACATTCAATAAATTTTACACATTAAATAATTCAAATTATCGATATAAATCCCGTGATAGATCTACAAAAATCCAACAACATTAAAATTACTTACGAGGACAATTTCTCTCTCCTTGAAAAAGACTTCGCAACAGGGGGTGCAATGTAATAATTTCACGTTTCATTTTTCCACAGACAATACTCATTTGAAATTATGTTGCCTGCTTACAATGGAATTTGGCCGTTCCCATTATCTCGAAATTACTGAGAAGGACCATTTTCAAAGAAGGACCTATATAAATCTGAGAAAGATATTCAGACCACCAATTTATAAGTTGGGTTAATTACAACTTACCTCTATGTAATTTGACTTAAAAACACATTACCTTCTAATTTAGAAATGAATAATATTTGAGAGTTCTAATTTAAGAGCTCTAATCCAGCTATAATGATGTTGAGAGTGTCCATTTGAAGGTAGAGTCCACAATCTTCTCTCTATCTCTCTCTACTCTCTCTCTTTTCCACCTCACTAGAGCTCCATTTAGAACTCTATTATTAGAGTTATGTATCATCACTGTTTAGAAATATATATTTAATCCCCTTGAGATTTGGAGTAAAATGTAAATACTAACTCTGTTAATCATATTTATAAAATGTCTATATTACCCTAATTTTTTTCTCAAATTTTATTTTATATGCCATTACAACTTCAAAACCAGATTTTTCACTTTCTTTCCTTCTCTTGTCCTTTCTGGTTTCTTCAGCTGCTACTTCATGGCCAACACCTCTTCTTTTAGCCAAATGAATCAATTCAAAAAGAATTTTTTCCAAGTACCCATTGATTTTTTTCTTTTTTTCTTTTTCTCGAAATAGAACTTAAACAAAAGCCGCATTACGGAAAAATCTTGTCCATTGTCCGAAACTCAAAACAAAATTCAAGCCATATTGTATATTATAATCAAAAAAAATTTCCAAATTAAAACCACAGCCGTATACATATACTCTCATATATATATTGACATGGATAGGCCCACAAGGCATACGGCCCACAGTAAACCGCCCCAAACCCATCGCTTGGGACCAATGGCATAACCCGGTTGGCAAAGCCCAGGACAGCTGGAGGCCATCTAGACATGAAGGGCCAATGGCATTTGGGCACATGGCAGGTGGGACACGGGCCACGTCAGCAGACAAAGATCTGCAGAGTTATTATCACAACACATCACCATTAATGCATCCCATCACAGCATTTATTACGACAACACCCCGCGCCGGAACAGAGTCTCCATCGCCCTGAACAAGGTAAGCTACGGCACAGGCTTTCGGCAAAAGAAAGCACGTCACAAGAGACAGGAAAAATGATAACTAAAGAATATAAGCAAGGATAGGAGGGCAAGAATAAGGTTAAGCTATCTCTCTCTCTCAATCCCTCTCCACACAGTTTTTCTCATACTCTGCTCTACTAATTCTCACACCGGAGGGTTCACTGGGGGACTACCCCGTTCTCCTCTGGACTTACATGCAGGTCACCTGACGGAGTCATCACCCTGAGCCGGAGTCTGAAGAGCCTGGACCGGTCCAACCCATCCACCCGGGAACCAGAACCTTATCAGTTGGCGCCGTCTGTGGGAACTTACTGGTTTATTCGCGCGCTAGTTGTGTTCACTACCGCCGGAGCCCTCCCTTCTCACCATCACCTTCCCCTCTTGCCCGTCCAGGTGTATGGTCACGACTAGGTCCATGGCTTCTCACCACAACGCCGCCGATCACCAAACAGATCCCTCCCACCCAACCAACCCACCACAGTACATCATCGAGCTCACCAACAGCATTAACCGCATGGCCGAGCAAAACCAGGCCCTGATCAATGCGTTACTCCAAAGAAACCCCCCCGTTCCACCTCCAAACGTTCCCCCCAACCAAGGAACAGCCCCAGACCATCCCGCTCCACAGCCCCCTCCACCTAACCCAGAAGGTTCGCAGCACCTTCCTCCCCAACATGAAAACATACCACCTCCACGCCCGCCGGTTGCAGTACTGACCCCTGAGGGGGAAGCTAGCAGCGTCCAGCCTCCATTGGCCGACCATGGCGACACCACCCCCCTCTGGGACGCTGAAATCCGAGCTATGAAACTCCAACTACAAGGGGTCATGCAGAACATCCAGCACAAGCCCTCGGCCACCGCCAACTCACCTTTTGTTGCCTCCATCCGCGACAAACCATTGCCTGCCAAATTCAAGATGCCTACCATTGACTCCTTCGATGGCACGACGGACCCAGTCGACCATCTGGAAACCTACCGCACCCTCATGGTCCTCCATGCCTTTCCTGATGAGATCATGTGCCGAGCTTTTCCAGTGACACTAAAGGGATCAGCTCGGCTGTGGTTTAGCCAGCTACCGGCGGAGTCCGTCTCCGCCTTTCAACACCTCAGTGACTCCTTCCTGAGCCATTTTATTGGAGCCCAGCGTCAGAGGCGCCCGGCCACCCAGCTCCTTAACATTCGTCAGACCGAGGGGGAGTCGCTCCGCAGCTTTGTCACCCGCTTCAACACCGAAGCCCTTCAAGTAGCGGAGAATGACAACAAGGTCATCCTCACCGCCTTTATGGCCGGCCTGCGGTCGTCTGATTTCCTTTTCTCCCTCTCCAAAAACCCTCCAACCACCATGGTAGCTCTACTGTCTAAAGCCCAGAAATACATGAATGCTGAAGATTCCCTGGCCGCTCGGCAAGAGCCGACTCCTAAAAATCCGACTCCCAGAGAAAAGAGGAAAGATTCCGAGCCCAGAACCACCCAGTATACTAGCCAAACACCCCACTATAATGACCGCCCCCCCAGAACTGACCGGTCGACTCCGACCTGACCGCCCGGTCGGTTCGAGCGGTACACCCCTCTCAACTCCCCCATGGAGCACGTCCTCAATCAGATCCAGCGGGACTACCCCCTCAAATGGCCCCTACCGTCCCGAAACCCTTCCACCCGGAAAGATCAGTCCAAATACTGCCGCTTCCACCAAGACCATGGCCATACCACCGACGAGTGCATTAACCTCAAAGACCAGATCGAGACCTTCATCCGCCAGGGCCGCCTCAGCCGATTCACAGACCCCCGTCCCCCATAGAGACAAAGAACTGACCATCCCAGGAACAATCGCTGACGCACACCGCCCCGCAATCAAGCCCCACCAAACGAAGGCCACGATCACCCCCCATCACAGCCTCGGCCTCCGGGCAATCCCCCTCCACCAGTCGGAGAAATCAGAGTCATTTCGGGGGGCCTTGCTTGCGGGGGGCCATCCCGCTCGGCTCAGAAGGCAGAACTCAGAAAAATCAGGCAAGGCTCAGACAAAGCAGTGGCGACGGTGGACCGACCTCTCAAACAGTCAAAACAATGGATCGAACCCATCACCTTCACCGACACCGACTGTGCAGGAGTCCGTTACCCACATGATGACCCCCTTGTCATTTCCGCCATCCTCTCCAACTACAAGGTCAGACGAGTCCTCATAGACAACGGCAGCTCCTCAGACATCATCTTCCTCAATTGCTTCCGCCAACTCAAGATCGGGGAAGAAAGTCTGTCCCCTCTCCAAACCCCATTAGTCGGTTTCACTAGAGATCGAGTGACCTCCATCGGCTCCATCGATCTGCCTATCACCATCGGCGAGCACCCGCGACAGACCACTAAGCTGCTCACCTTCCTTGTTTCAGCGACTCCCAACTCGTCGTCGGTCAAATGACGGGGGACTTTGACGCCAAGGACGATACGATGCGAGCCTACAGAGACCTGGCACTCCCTCTTGCTCGCCTCTTCAATACCTTCCACATTGCTCACCTTCCTTGTGGTCGACTGCCCCTCCGCTTACAACATCATCCTTGGCCGCACAGCCCTAAATACCTTCCAAGCCATCACTTCCACATACCATCTGGCCATGAAATTTTCCACCGACCTCGGCGTCGGAACCGTCAAAGGCGAACAAACCACAGCCAGGGAGTGTTATGTCGCCTCACTCAAAGAAGTCAAGCTAAAAGAGGCCATGATCATCGAAGGGCTTGACGTCCGAGACGAGGACGAGCTGGTCAGAGGTGAACCTGTAGAGGAACTTGTTGAAGTCAACATCGATCCCACCAACCCAATCAGAACCGCCAAGATTGGCAGTCAGTTACCCGCTCAAGCCAAGGCCGACCTTACTGCTCTCTTAACCGAGCACAGAGATGTATTCGCCTGGACTCATTCTGACATGCCAGGCATCGACCCCTCCTTCATAACCCATCGCCTCAGCATCGAACCCCATTTTCGACCCCACCGCCAGAAGCAACGCATTTTTCATCCGGAGCGCAACACCCTTATAGCCGCCGAAGTTAACAAACTCCTCGAAGCCCAATTCATCAAAAATGTGGACTATCCTAGGTGGTTGTCCAATGTGGTCCTCGTCCGAAAACACAATGGCAAATGGCGGCTCTGTGTCGACTACTCTGACTTGAACTGAGCTTGTCCCAAAGACAGCTACCCCCTTCCTCGCATAGATCTGCTGGTCGACACCACCGCCGGTCATCAAATGCTCAGCTTCATGGATGCCTTCTCTGGGTACAACCAAATCCTAATGCACACATCTGACCAGGAGGACACATCATTTATTACCGACAGAGGTACCTACCACTACCGTGTAATGCCGTTAGGATTGAAGAATGCTGGGGCCACTTATCAGTTGCTGGTTAACACCGTTTTCCATCACCAAATAGGCCGGAATATGGAAGTCTACGTCGACGACATGCTAGTCAAAACCAAATACTCCTCCGATCACCTTACTGATTTACGAGAAACCTTCGCCACCTTGCGCAAGTACCAGATGAAGCTCAACCCAGAGAAGTGCGCCTTCGGCGTAGGATCTGGCAAATTTTTGGGCTTTATGGTCAGCCAACGCGGCATCGAGGCTATCCCTGAGAAGATCAAAGCCTTGGTTGAGATGCAGTCGCCTCGGACGGTCAAAGAAGTTCAGAGGCTCACCGGCCGAGTGGCGGCCCTTAACCGCTTCATCTCCCGCGCGACAGATAAGTGCTTGCCCTTCTTCAAAGTCCTTCGGCAGACCTTTGAATGGACAACTGAGTCCGAAGAGGCCTTCCAACAGTTAAAGCAATGCATAGCTAACCCCCTCCTTCTCTCTCAAGCAATCACGGGTGAGCCTCTCTTTCTCTACCTAGCAGTATCAGAAACCGCAGTCAGTGCGGCTCTCCTCCGAGAAGATGGCTCAGTCCAACGACCGGTCTATTACATTAGCCGAGCCCTCAGGGGCGCGGAGCAGAACTACCCCTTGCTGGAAAAACTATCCCTGGCCTTGGTCATTGCCTCTAGACGACTCCGCCCATACTTCCAAGCCCACTCCATAGTGGTCCTCACCGACCAGCCCCTGAAAAAGGTCATGCAGCAACCAAAACTCTCAGGTAGACTGATGCAGTGGTCAGTAGAACTCAGCCAGTTTGACATCTCTTACCGCCCTCGGACAGCAATCAAAGGGCAAGCTATAGCCAATTTCATCATGGAGTTCACTAAGCCGACCCCGACCACCACACCCCCGCCCTTACCAACTCCAACAGAGCCAGAAGATCCTAAATCTTAGACTCTCGGCAACCATGGTCAGCCTCTGTCTCTAGTCCCCTATGTTTTATGATTTCTCTTTCTCACATCCTTTCTGTTTTACAACTTCTACTCAATCTTGGACTGAATTTTTTTTTTTAATCCAGTCATTGGAATTGTTTTTCTTATAGATTAAATGCAAAAATAAATTCTAGTTGAGTCATTGTTTGTTTACTTTCAATCAAATAAGAAAATAAGGTTGAGATGTTCTCAAGAAGACAATAATTTACTTACCAACAAAAAAAATGGTGAAGACAAATTCTACTGCTTTATTATATGTTGTTGAATTATATGAAACAAATTCTACTGTAGTCATGGACTTAGGTTTCTTTCCTATACTTGACTGAAGTTGTTCTACTGCAGTAGTGGCCTTCTAGTAAATCAAGGGACATTATAGTTTTTTCGATTGCAAGGCAATGGGTTTCTGTGGTGCAAGTTTTTCATTCTATCACTCAAGTGCTTTGTTATGCATATTGTACTTGTACAATGCAACATTCCTTTTTCTTCCGATAGCATTTATTTAATTTGATCAGGTTCAATCTAATTGATCTATGTGGTGGATTGCTGCAAAGTTAGCACATTATCTGTTGATTTATTGTTTAAGTCATACTTCACAACTTCATTTTTATCAAAAGGTATAGTGTTGTTCAATATAATAAGGTAGACACCATGTTATCCCCTTATATGACCTTATTTGCAGAGTTGAAATCATCTGGAATGCATCCATTATTGAGATAGCTCTTTCTCTGAAGGAGGAAAAGAACCTTTTGGATGGATGTTCATTTCTTTTGGCTTA
>NW_021025089.1:645570-672597 GCF_004153795.1 Camellia sinensis
TGAAGAAGGTCATGCAGCAACCAGAACTCTCAGGCAGACTGATGCAGTGGTCCGTAGAACTCAGCCAGTTTGACATCTCTTATCGCCCTCGGACAGCAATCAAGGGGCAAGTTGTAGCTGACTTCATCCTGGAGTTCACCAATCCGGCCCCGACCACTCCCCCTCCACTCCCACCAACTCCAACAGAGCCAGAAGATCCTCATTCTTGGACTCTTAATGTCGACGGGTCATCCCGAAGAGAAGGAAGCGGTGTCGGCCTCATCCTCACCTCTCCTGAGGGCGGCCACTTCAAATGTGCCCTCCGTTTCCTGTTTGACGCAAGCAACAATGAAGCCGAGTACGAGGCATTAATAGCAGGACTCCACCTCGCCAAGGACATAGGGGTCAACCACCTCCGAGTTTTCAGCGACTCCCAACTCGTCGTCGGTCAGATGACGGGGGACTTTGACGCCAAGGACGATACGATGCGAGCTTACAGAGACTTGGCACTCCCCCTTGCTCGCCTCTTCAATACCTTCCACATCAGGCATATTCCTCGGGCAGAAAACTCCAAAGCAGATGAGATGGCTCAATTGGCTTCTGCTGACCATCCCACCCTCAGCCACGATGTCCGCGTTGAATATCTACACCACCCGGCCGTTTCACCCAATCTACAAGCCATACAGTGCATTCAAAATGAACCTATCCCTTGGGCGTCCGACATCCTCCTATTCTTGACCACAGGAGCACTCCCAGATGACCAGCTGCAGGCTTCCAAAATCCGATCCCGCACGTCCAATTACGTCATTATCGACGATATACTGTACAAACGCGGCTTCTCCCGGCCATATCTACGGTGCCTCAATCCAGCGCAAGCAACTTACGTAATGCAGGAGATCCATGAGGGGATTTGTGGTAATCACTCAGGAGGTAGGTCCCTTGCCCAGAAGATACTCCGTACTGGGTATTTTTGGCCAACTCTCAATCAGGATGCGACCGACTTCGTGCTCAAATGCGATAAATGTCAACGCTTCGCCAACATCCCTCATGCTCCTCCTACAGAGTTGATCCCACTCTACAGCCCTTATCCGTTCGCCAAGTGGGGGATCAACCTGGTCGGTCCGCTTCCCACCGGCCGAGGTCAGACCAAGTTCGCGATCGTTGCCATTGATTACTTCACCAAATGGGTCGAGGCTGAACCCCTTGCCACAATCACCGAGCGGAACACCACCAGGTTTATCTGGCAATCGATCATTTGCCGATTTGGCATCCCTCAAGCCATCATCTCTGACAATGGCAAACAATTCGATAACGCGAAGTACAGAAAATTTTGTGCAGATCTCCAGACCCAACCGTGCTTCTCCTCCCCCGGTCACCCCCAGGCAAACGGCCAAGTTGAAGTCACCAACCGTTCCCTTCTCAAAATCATCAAAACCAAGCTCGAAGCTGCTAAAGGCCTTTGGGCCGAGGAACTGCCCAATGTACTCTGGGCTTACCGAACCACCGCTCGCACTCCCACTGGTGAAACCCCTTTTCGCTTAACATATGGCGCTGAGGCGGTTATCCCGGTAGAGGTCGGCCTCCCCACTCCTAGGGTTTTACACCCGGATCTGGCCTCAGCCGAAGAGCTCCATCGAACACACCTCGATCTAATCGAAGAGCTCAGAGAAACCGCTGCTGTCAGATTGGCCTCTTACCAGCAGAAAATGAGAACACACTACACCCGCCGAGTAGTGACTCTTGCCACAAAGAATCCAACCGAGGGCAAACTGGCAGCCAAATGGGAGGGGCCCTACGTTGTGAAAGCCCGACCACGACCAGGCACTTACCGACTTCAAGACATGGAAGGCCGAGACCTGCCCCATCCCTGGAATGCAGAACATTTGAAGCGTTACTACCAATAAGTTCATATTTTTGTATTGTCAACATTGTTGTATTCCCCTTTCCATACATAATGTAAATGCCGACTGATGGCCTCGGTTTTCGTAATTCAACTGTTTCTATGTGGCCCCAATAACTTTTCCACTTGCAGCACTTCAAAAGCCTCAGCCAGATTGAGCACTTCAAAAGCCTCGGCCAGACCGAGCACTTCAAAAACCTCAGCCAGATTGAGCACTTCAAAAGCCTCGGCCAGACTGAGCACTTCAAAAGCCTCGGCCAGACTGAGCACTTCAAAAGCCTCGGCCAGACTGAGCACTTCAAAAGCCTCGGCCAGACCGAGCACTTCAAAAGCCTCGGCCAGACTGAGCACTTCACAAGCCTCAGCGAGACTGAGCACTTCAAAAGCCTCAGCCAGACGGAGCACTTCAAAAGCCTCGGCCAGACCGAGCACTTTCAAAGCCTCGGCCAGACCGAGCACTTCAAAAGCCTCGGCCAGACTGAGCACTTCACAAGCCTCAGCGAGACTGAGCACTTCAAAAGCCTCAGCCAGACTGAGCACTTCAAAAGCCTCGGCCAGACTGAGCACTTCACAAAGCCTCGGCCAGACCGAGCACTTCAAAGCCTCGGCCAGACCGAGCACTTCAAAGCCTCGGCCAGACCGAGCACTTCAAAGCCTCGGCCAGACCGAGCACTTCAAAGCCTCGGCCAGACCGAGCACTTCAAAACCCTCAGCCAGACTGAGCACTTTCAAAGCCTCGGCCAGACTGAGCACTTTCAAAGCCTCGGCCAGACCGAGCACTTCAAAAGCCTCGGCCAGACCGAGCACTTCAAAAGCCTTGGCCAGACCGAGCACTTCGAAGGCCTCTGCCTCACTGAACACTTCAACGCCCTTCAAAAGCCTCAGCTAGACTGAGCACTTCGAAGGCCTCTGCCTCACTGAACACTTCAACGCCCAGCAGAACCACATTTTCAACACTTAGTCACATTAACCCGCCCGAGTTGCACCCCTAACTTCAACGCCCAGCAGAACCACATTTTCAACACTTAGTCACATACTCTCACGAATTTCATTTACTGATCAGGTTATTTGCCAAGTATTTAGTTACAATTTACAACTTGCCTCTTGCTCCAACTTTTCCATTATTTTTTCAATTTTAATACGACTCCAATCGCGCTTAGTCAATTTGCCAACTATTTAGTTACATTTTCAACACTTAGTCAATTTTTCCATTTCTTTCACGTTGCACGATATTTTTATTGACCCAATCTTTATGACTAGTTTTAATCACAACATTTCATTCACACTGACAGCATAAGCAAAATACACAAAATCCAACTGGCTATACATTCATCCATTCCAATTAAATAATCTTTGTAGACAACTCCATTACAGTTAAATTCTCCACACCTTCATTTATTCATTTAAAATGTGTTTACAAACAAAAAAAAAAAAAACCACAGAGCACAGAGCACGCCCAGATCATCTTCTCCTTGGCTACTCTTCCTCGCTGGATGCTAGATCCTCTTCTTCAACGCCTTCGTCCAGGGGGGTCTGGGCCACATTATCCTCACCTATTGTCACACTACTCAGGTCCAAGTTTGGGAACATCTCCTCAGCTCTACGCTTGAACATTTTCCAACCGCTGTCCCAGAACTCGGCCATTTCGTGCTTATAGAAGTCGGACTGCTGGAAACTTTCAATCACCTCTGATTCCGTCCTACCTCCAGCAGTCTTCCTTGATTGGCCCACCCCCCCAGGCTCTTGACTAGCCAGACTCCTGGCGACGGCAGCATCTACCACCATCTGGAATTCGGGGGACCCTTTATATTGCTCCACTGCTGCGACGCATAGATCAGGGTAGGCCGCCTTTTCAGACGCCGCCTTCGCCCTCTCCTCGTCCAGCTCCCTTTGCAGGGCCACCCTTTCAGCAGCCGCCGTCGCCTTCTCCTCTTCCATCCCCTTCCTCAGACTCTCCAGCTCCGCCGCCACCTTCGCCTTCTCCATCTCCCATTCCCTCAGAAGCCTCCCTTTGTCCTCCTCTGCTCTGGCGCGCTCCTCCCCAAGCTCCTTCAACAGGTCTCTAATTCTGGAGTCCGCTTCATCCTTCTGCCTGACCAGCTCTTCATTGCTGGTCATAGCCTCTTCGTGCCGCTCGACTGCCACGGCGCAGGCCCTCTCAGACTCTTCCAACTTTTTCTGTTCACCAGCCAGTTGGAACTCCAACGACACAACCTTACGGCGTGTGTCCTCCAGTTCCAACTTGACTGCTGGCAGATCGGCGTAGGCAGTCTCCCAATCGGCACTGTCCTTCTTTAATTTGGCCAACTGGGCCCTGGCCTCCTCAGCCTTCAACTTGGCGGCCCCAGCTTTCCTGAGAAGAGCCCCCGCCAAGGTGGTTACCTCCATTTGGGTGAAGCATAACCCCC
Organism: Camellia sinensis; assembly: GCF_004153795.1. Taxonomy (NCBI): domain Eukaryota; kingdom Viridiplantae; phylum Streptophyta; class Magnoliopsida; order Ericales; family Theaceae; genus Camellia; species Camellia sinensis. Next base: position 649,858 of record NW_021025089.1, read on the forward strand.
TCAGTAGGTCGGCCTCACTATACCCAGATGCCGCGCGCAGAGCTCCCTCATCCACAATCTTCACCAGGCGGTCGGCTCCCGCCCTGGCTGGGCCTTCTTCTCCCTCCAACCTTCCAGCTACCGCACGCATATGATAAATCACCGTGGCCACACGAACCCCTCCTTCCTGGGGGTCGGGCCTCCTCTGGACCTGTTCCCTCCCGCTCGACGCCGCCTCACCCACCCCAGCCTCCACTTGTACTGGTGGAGCCATCTCCACAAGTTGGGATGATCTCCACCACCTCTAGGGCGTCCTTTGCCACAGGGACCTCCGCATCTATTGGGGCCACCTTCTCCCTCTTGGCCCCAGACTCCTCTGCAGCCTCCTCTATGTTTCTAGTCATCATGCTTGACGTCCATATGAGGGCACAAACCTTGAGTCAATTGTTGATTGTGTGGTGTATAACACAACCCCTAAGAGGAGGGTCCAGGGTATGTGTGGATTGTCCCCTTTTGGGACCCTCCAAATTTGTTATTCACCGCCCATGATGACAATAATCCTCTCCACTCTAACCCATTTTTAATGAAAAAATAAAGAGCAAATTGCATAATTTTTTATTTTTAAAGTTTCACATGTTTTGTAAATTAAATCTTAAAGTTTTAATTTTAACAATTTAAATCCTATATTTTACATCATATAATCAGACACCTATATTTTAAATACTCCATCTATCATTATCTGTTGCTGGTCACGAAAAAAAAAAAAAAAAATCTATTAGTATCTGTTAATATTCAAATGGAAGAAAGGAAAAAGAAATGACATTTGCCAAATTAGAGGGACAAAATAAAATTCTGCTAAGATTTATTAATTTTTACTTTATGAGAAGGAATTGTTAACATGCACATGTCAATGAAAATGTTAGTTTTCTATGCAAAACAACAATGACAAATGACAGTCGAATCGTATTAAAATGGATATGAAAATATGATATTTAAATTGTTGAGATTAAAATTATGAAAATTAAAGTGAAATTTTGTTCAAACTATAGAGATCAATTATGTAATTTACCATTCTCCCTAATCCTCTATTCAGTTTGGGCCGTAGGTCAACCACGGAGCCTCATTTTAATGATTTGATCTATTAATTTTATTGGTGTATAAATCATTCATAAAAAAGTCAGATTGATAATCAAACAATTTGTTTCAAAATTATACTCGTCATCTATTTCAGTGAAGACAGATATGATAAAATCATATTATTATAATTATCTAATCAATTTAATTTTTCATGGATGGTCCATACACTGAGATTAAAAGATCAACAGATCAAATCACGAAAGTAGGACGACCAAACTAGCCCAATCCACATAGCGCACAAGACACAAACCCAACCACCAAATCAACTCTTAGTTGCACTCCATCAATTTATAATTACTGTCATCACTTGTTATTTCTTTATGAAATTATTCCTATATATATTGATGTATTTGAATAATAGTTTACAATAATGAAAAATTACATATGAAAATGTAAATTAAACCGAAACGATCTAATGTAGGCACATAATTTTACAAAACAGAAAAGACAGTAATAACAAACCATCACCCAATTTGTTATCATTGTGGACTCAACAGTACAAAAAAATCACCTCCCATCATCCATTGGCAACATCATATGTGCCCTCACACTATCGTACCCAGTTGTTGTTGTGTTACTACTACTAGTAGTACAATCTAACTCGAACCCACTTAACTTCCCACCAAGCAAGTGCTCACTCTCTTCACCATTCAAATCAATTTTAACCCATGGATGCTTCATCTTTTTGTTGATCAACCCCTCCAATTCCATTGCTACTTCCTTCATAGTAGGCCTTTCCTCTCCTTTTACTATTAAGCACCTCTTTGCAATATTAGCTACTTCTGTGAGCTCCTCAACAATTCCTTCAATTTCTATTTGTTCATCAATAACTTGGAATAGCCCCGCGCCGTCCTGGTCGGCACGCCTCACGGTCGACCCCTCCCGCTCGGCCACCCTAGCGGTCGGCACGCCTCACGGTCGACCCCTCCCGCTCGGCCACCCTAGCGGTCGGCACGCCTCACGGTCGACCCCTCCCGCTCGGCCACCCTAGCGGTCGGCACGCCTCACGGTCGACCCCTCCCGCTTGGCCACCCTAGCGGTCGGCACGCCTCACGGTCGACCCCTCCTGCCCGACCACCCTCACGGTCAGTTCCTCCCGCCCTGTCACCCTTGTGGTCGGCACACCTTCCAGTCGGCCTCTCCACTCGTTCCACACTTCTCTTCCTTCTTACTATTCCCTTCGTTGGTCTAAAGCTGCACTCGGAAATGGGGGACTACTGACATGGATAGGCCCACAAGGCATACGGCCCACAGTAAACCACCCCAAACCCATCGCTTGGGACCAATGGCATAACCCGGTTGGCAAAGCCCAGGACAGCTGGAGGCCATCTAGACATGAAGGGCCAATGGCATTTGGGCACATGGCAGGTGGGACACGGGCCACATTAGCAGACAAAGATCTGCAGAGTTATTATCACAACACATCACCATTAATGCATCCCATCACAACATTTATTACGACAGCACCCCCCGCCGGAACAGAGTCTCCATCACCCTGAACAAGGCAAGCTACGGCACAGGCTTTCGGCAAAAGAAAGCACGTCACAAGAGACAGGAAAAATGATAACTAAAGAATATAAGCAAGGATAGGATGGCAAGAATAAGGTTAAGCTATCTCTCTCTCTCAATCCCTCTCTACACAGTTTTTCTCATACTCTGCTCTACTAATTCTCACACCGGAGGGTTCACTGGGGGACTACCCCGTTCCCCTCTGGACTTGCATGCAGGTCACCTGACGGAGTCATCACCCTGAGCCGGAGTCTGAAGAGCCTGGACCGGTCCGACCCATCCACCCGGGAACCAGAACCTTATCATATATATATATATATATATATAATAATTGAAACCATCCACCCATTATTTCTTCGGCTACATCACTAGCAATTTATGTTCTTTCCAATTTATGTTTTTCAACCAAATTACAAGGAGGTAAAATGTAATTAATCCATTTGAGTTTTATAATAGTGAAAATTAGCAATACAATCTCTATTTAGTTTGGGTTGTAGAAAAGGTGCAACATTAAGGATTTTTAGTTTAATATTCGTAGTAATATTTTTTTTACAAGGATAAGAATAATAAGAAAATTTGTAGAGTTTTGCTACATTTCTATCACTCTCAATTACACCTCTAATGAGGTGGCAAACAATATCAACCAATCAAGTCTCTTTTTTAGGGTTTAGGGGTGCAATTGTTTGTCATCTCATTAGAGGTAAAATTGAGGGGGATGAAATGGGGGGATGGATCATTTTTCTTTTTTATATTAGTTAAGGTCCTCCAAAACACATGGTGCCAAAATTTTGTAACTTTTTTTTTAACTCATTTGAAAATTCTAAAATTCTATAACTTTTGATCTAGACATCTAATTTTTTTATTTTTTTTTAAATTTGTATTTTTAGAATTGTTTCATCAAGATTTGTTAAATAAGATCCATAATAAATATAATTTTTTTTTTCAAGTTAACAAAATTTCACTGACCTACGACAGGTCAATGAAATTTCAATTAGTCAGTAAAATTTCGATAACCAAAAAATATATATTTTACAAAAAATGAACAAGATCTTTCAAACAAGATTGATTAGTAATATGAAATTCTGAAGTGGTTAGGACTCTAAAAATATAAATTTTATAAAAAAATGAAGATATAAATCAAAAGTTATTAAATTCTATTGACAAGATCTACTAGTAATATGAAATTCTGAAGCGAAAAATTCATGAAATTTCATTGACTCACTGACCAGCCGAAATTTCATTGACTTGACTTGGTCATCGAAATTTCACTATTAGTTAAATTTTATTGACTTAATCATCAAAAATTTACTGACCAACTAAAATTTCATTGACTTAGACTTACTTATCGAAATTTTACTAACCAACTGAAATTTCACTGACCTGTATTAGGTCAGTGAATAGATCAGTGAAATTTCATCGAACTTTTTTTTTTTAGAATTTTGTATTCATCATAGATATCTATATAATAAGGGAGAAAGGTTTTTGAAAATATATAAAATGTATCAGAGATACAATTTGAATCAATGACTTTTATCAATCCTAGATTTATATCAATGGCTCAGATCAATCCTTTCAAATGTACCAACCAATTGGTTCCCGCCCAAGCTCTCCCCTCTCTCTCCCTCACGTCTCATAAAGGCTGCCCATCTACCCCACTTTCTCTCTTTCTCTCTCCCTCTCTCCCCCTCTTGATTTTAAACTCTCTTCCTCATACTATCACACAAACCTTCTCTGAAGAGTTCTGATTTCGACTCTCTGGTTTTGGTTTCGGTTCTTTAACTGTTGATATCCATCTTGAGTCGCAATGCGGACATCGAAGGTTTTGGTTCTCCTAGAGATCGCCGGAGTGGTGGCGACGGTGGAGGAGGAAGTTGTGTTTCCTTAATTTTCTTGCGAAAATAGAGGAAAATAAGAGATGGGTTCTGCTAATTGTTTTGTTTTACTTTTTTTTTTATGTTGTTTTGAGGTTAAGTACTATTTGGATGAGCAAGTAATTAAAGTGGGTCATGGGTTGATTGTGGTTTTTTTTTTTTTTTTTTTTGTGTGTGCAGAATGTTGATGTGGGAAGATGGGTTTTGCAAAGGAAGAATTGCAGATTGTTTGGAAGAAATTGATGGTGTTGTTTCATCTGTTCAATCATCTTCGATCTCTCAAGAAGAAAGAGAGGGAGAATGAGAGGAACCCAATAATGAAGATTTTTCTCTTGAATATATATATATATATATATTGATCCCCAACTATCCAAAAACAAGAAAACCAAAGAATCTGCAATCTTCTTTGGTAGTGGAAAAGCTATAAAGAAAGTATGTTTTGTTGCATATTACCAGGTCATGATCTGAGAGAGAGAGAGAGAGAGAGAGAGAGAGAGAGGTGGAAACATGACTTGCCTTTGTGAGATCTCTCAACCTTCTCTCTTTTTTTTTTTTTTTTAACTGGATCTCTCGGCTGAATATGGCTTTTCCTGGTCTGGTCTTTGTGGGTGTAAAAGAATAGAGGACTAGAGTGTAGTAGGCAAAGCTTTTTCTTATAATTGCAAAACAATTTTTCTGTTACATGTCTTTTTCTATTTCACTATTTTATTGGTGAAATAAAATAGAGGACTGTTTTTTTTTTATTGGTGAACATTATAAATTTTTTTTGTTTATTTCTTAATTTACATTAAGCCGGAGCAGAGTTGTTATTTTTAATTGAATTTTGTATAATGTGTGGTACAAGTAAAACTATTAAAAATTCTTTAAAAAAATAATATTTTTAAATTAAAATTATATTTTGATCTCAATATTATTTATATCGTCTTGATACCTTTCTTTTTGTGAGTTTTCTTTCTGAGAAAAAAGGTTTTGCAAAATCCCTTCCCATTCTAAGCTCAAATCTTGAGCAATAATGGTGAAATTTGAGAGAGACAGAGAGGCAGGGGATCGAAAATCTCTGCCCATTGATCGAGATAGGAGAAAAAGTGGGAGGGGTTCCCATGTGGGTTTGCTTCCTATGAATGCTCAGCAACTCAACACTAATTAATATAAAATATATTGTAATATCACTTTAAAATTTTATAGCAGTAAAATGATATAGTAATATGTTCGTGTAATAAATACTGTATTTTGTGTGGTGATATACGCTCTAAATATTCGTAATTCTCTTATAATTACAATATTAAGTAATTATGAATAGAACATAATTTAATCAATTGAGTTTAAAATGAAAGAAGTTTAATAATTTAATCAATTGAGTTTAAAGTACATAATATTATTAAGATGAACTAAAGGAAATCTCTACCACTTACATAATTAAAAAGGACTAAATAGTTAAGTAAGACCTACCTATATAAATCGAAATTATAATGTTGTAAGTTTTTGCCACACCCCAAATCCGGGCATGACCGGCCGTGGCCCACAGGGACTTAGCCCAAGGCACACGTAAGCCTAAACATGAACCCAAAAATCATAAAGAATAAATGTGATGATAGCCCAAGAATAAATAAATCAACACTCAATCCAGTGACATACCACAAGTGAAAACAAGTCATAACCAACTTCCTAAAAATATATATATACTAAATGGGACACAAACCGCCCACAAAATAAAATAATTCTAAATAAAACCCAACCACAATGTATGCACAAAACTCGACAAAGCAACCTAAAACAAATTAAATAAATGCCCTAGAGGTCCATGCAATTGAGTCCCCGCTACGCCATGAGTCCACTCTAAGTCCATCTACATACAGGACGGTCCAGATTTGGTTAGGATATTTAATCGGGCACTCCTATGCGAGTGGGAGCTTGAGGGATGAATTCCGTTCAGATCTATGGAGGATTTTTGGCACTTTGTTTTGGAGGAAACATAGGTGTTGAAGATGATCCAGATTTGCTTAGGAACTCATAGGTGCACTCCTTTGCAAGTGGGAGTTTGAGCGATGGATTCTATTCAGATCTATGGAGGTCGGCCACGGGAGGTGTGTTTGAGTGTTTGGCCAACCAAAGACGATCCGATTGAAGGTCACCTAGTTGTTTTTTAAGGTCTTTTCCTTACAATCGTTGAGCACTAGAGTCATCACGGCCCAACCCGGATCTGTTCCCTAGTGGCCAGAGTCACCACACACAGTGGAATAATTTCCCTGGACTAAATACACACATGGTCCCAATAATCAATACACATCAGTTTCGCAAAACATGGTAGTTCATCATTATAAACATGAGACCAAACAAATAGTTTACAGTATGCCAAGTTCACACGTGTTTCAGAAATAATTTGATTCCATTGATAATATAATAATTTATCAAAGCAGTTTAGTCTTGAAACAACAATTTAATTTTTCAACTGTTCAGGGTAGGGGAACATTTATAAAAATACGTAGCATGAAACTACTCACCTGGAACGAAATAATGTAATCCTCGACTTGAATATAAAAGTCCAACTAGTGCCCTGAACCAATATGAAAACTACATGTCACTACTAATTTAAAAATACTAAAGAATAAGAACTAAGTAACACAAACTAAAACGCACTAACACGGCTCAACCCAACTCACCGTTACTCTTAAATATTACCTAAGTTCATGTTCTTCAAGGTCTAAAATCACCCAAGACTTAGGTTCCGATCGAAACTTAACTAAAAGTGACTTTAAGATAAAACAGAGTTTTTCCAATCTATTCGCTAACTTTGAAAATTGCAAAACCCACTCCACGTTATTCGAAAAATTTCAAAAACCTCCAAATATCAACTAATAATAAGATATCCTAAGTTTCAAACCCAAATGGTTTCACTTGATTTGCTTATCAAAATAATTATCTACAATTTATTATATCCAAACAGGTTGTTTTCTGCAGCACTTTAAAGAAATTGACGGTTCTCTTAATATACATGAGCAATCAATGCAAGGCCAAAAACGTACGAAACTAGACTCGTAACCGGTTCTAATGACACTAATTTGATAATTTTTGGATTTATGCCCAAAGAGAACAACACTCCCGAATTTACTGTTTCGGAGTGGTTTCTTGGACAGATTTGAATACCTCAATTTATATGGATTTTGATTCCCAAAAATTATGAAAACATTCAGATATGCAATTCAATATGTAATTGATCTACTGTAAAAATTTCAGATTAAAATTCATCCGTTTGATATGGTTTCTTGATTTTTAAAGTTTACGATTCTGTACAGAATTTTTGAACTAAGAATTACACCCATTCTTTACACATAAATTTAGCTCCTCAGATTTATTAACAATGTATACATATATGTACAAAATACATAAACCTACAACCTCTCCATGAATGAATAAAATAATTATAGAATAAGGATGAAGAACAAAGAAAGAAGAGAAGAAAACCTAGGAGGGCTAACCTTTGATGATCACACACAACACAACACACCCAAAAGTTCTTTGATTGCAACATCTTCTTCTTTTTTTCCTTCTCTCAAACCCTCTCCCGTGGCTGCTATGTTGTTGCCCTATGTGGTGAACAAATAATAGAGTAGGGTTTGTGTTTATTTTATTTTATACTAGTGGTGGACACATATAGGTCAAATAAATAGATAAATATACAAAACATATATATAAGTTATATGCAACTTAAATGGTAACAGTTCAAGTCACACCCTTCTCTCTCTATATATATATTTTTTTATAATAAATCTTGCCTCTAAATTAAATACTTTCACCATAAATTTATTTTAGGTTTTAAAAGACCTTCAAATATTTAATTTGCACTTTGGGATTCACCACCAAAATATTTGAGATTACAATATTATTATTATTTAATTATTTACTTAATTTTTATATTCGGGTTCTCACAGTTTTAACACCCAAAATTTAATACAAAAATTCTACCATAAATTAAATTGAACGATCCGTAAATATAATTTTATTTTATTTTATTTTATTTTAATTCTACCTAAAGTCAAGTCTACAAAGACAACCACTTGGGGATCATTCTACCATGATTATTTTATTTTATTTTAATTCTTTAACTAGCGTAAATATAATTTTATTTTATTTTATTTTAATAATTTTTTATTTTTTATTTTTTATTTTTTTTGGTCTTTATACATTTGCCCTCCTCTTATTGGGGTAACAAAGTGTGTTTTGAGGAGAGAGAGACAGAGTGAGTGTGTGTTTCAAAATTTGAAATATGAGAAAATGAGAGAGCAAGAAAGGACAGTGTGTGGGTGGTGAGTTTTAGGTTTTTTTTATTTTTTTTTTATTTTATGTGTTGGGCTCTTAGGCTCATGTGTTTTACTGTCTGTCACTTCACTCTAATTATAAAATTCATTTGAATATAATTTGACCACAAATTTTTTCTTTTTTTTTTCAACAAATTAGATAAATTATTTTTTAATCCATAAGAAGAATAATATTTTTTTATATTTTTTCAGTATTTTTATTAAAAATGTTAGAGACTCCATAAATTTGAACATAATATGTATAAATTACAACTATATTTTGATCTTAACAATATTTACACGGGCATACACTAGGGATAGCCTTAATTACAGTTTTCCACGGGATGAATATTGTTAAGATCCTACCATTACAAACAGATTATCTATGCGCATCTATCTATCTAGCTATATATTATACAAGCAAAAGCAAGTTTTCGTAAAAAGTTTTGTAAGAACTCCAAATTTTTATTACAAATTTGTGATTTTATCAAATTAAAAAATAAATTTAAATAGTGTTCGGATTACAATTATATTCTAATTCTAACATTATTTACACTGTGCCTTTAGGCACGGGCATACGCTAGTTGTTTTACATATCTTAATGAAATGATACAAAAAATGCATATTTTATAAATTAAAAAAAAAATTGAGATCCAGATAAAAAGTGACAGAATTTTGAAATTTTCAAATTTATAGAATTTTGTCACCATGTATTTTGGAGGACCTAAATTAATATAGAAAATTCTGTTGTTCTTATTCTTCTAAAAAATTATTACTAGGAATCTTAAACTAAAACCCTTTAAAATAATAGAGACCAAAAATAAAATTTGAATAAAACTATAATTAAAAATATAATTTACATCCAGGAACGGACCCAAGTGTACACTTGGCTCAATTGCTTTGTGTACATGTAGACGGTAAAGGGCCATGGCCCCCCTACCTTGGCTCAATTGCTTTGTGTATACTGCTACTTCTTTGTATCCATTTCCATGTGTATGTGTATTGCCCCCCAGTTGACAAATTTAATCTTCACCCCCGCTTTCTTATTTTTTTGTTCTGATTTTAACTCGAATAATTTTATGAGCACTCTATGTGAAAAAGTATTTACGTTGTGTTTGATTAATGAATTTGAATAGAAATTTAAAAAAGAAAAAAGAAGGTGAAATATAAACAAAATATATAATTACATTTCACACACATATTTTCTTTCTTTTCCTAAATCTCTACTCAAATCCATAAATCAAACACAACCTTAATATAACCCACTTTTATGTGTCTAATTTCTCTTGTTATTCTCTCTTCTTTTTGTTTTTCACTTCTTCTTGTGTTTTATTTTATCTTATTTATTTATTTTTCTCCTTGTGTTTTATTCTCTTTTCTAACTCCATAATAGAACGATTATATTATGATGATTATATTTCTATGCCTAATTCTTTTTATAATATTTTATATTATTGCATTAGTATAATGAGTTTTATAATTCATATTTGTTTGCTAATGTAATAATATTATATTATATGATAAATAAAATATGATAAAATTTTATTCTCTTTTTTTCTTAATTTTAAATTATTATTATTATTTTATTTTTTTTATTTCTTGTGTAGTGCTTACTGCTAAAGTGAGTAGTTTTTCAAAATAAAAAATGAAATTTGGTCAGTAAAAAAAATCTTAATTTAAAAAACAAATAAATCTACATTAAATGAATATTTTTATTCTAGATTTTGGCCCCCTGAAGGATAGAATCCTGATTCCGTCCCCTATTTACATCCCCTGAAGGATAGAATCCTGATTCCGGCCCCCTGAGGCTTAACCATCCCTATCTAGCATATCGCATCTGCTTAACAAAATTCTTAGCAAACATGGTGAAGAACAATAAGGCTTGTGCTGCCATCACTTGCTGCTTCCTCTTGATTTGGTTTCTCTTCTTCATTTCATAAAAAACAAAAAAAAAAACAAAAAAAAGGATTTGCTTAATTTTAATATATTTAAAAAGTAAAAAATTTGTAAAAAAATCTTTTTTTAAAAATTCATTAAATACAATAAAATACGAAAATATATTACATTTTCATTTTTTTATATTTTTTTATTTGGTGAATTTTTTTTTTCACAAAAATTATACTTTTAAGTGTAGATTAGGTGTATTCAAAAATAAAAAATAAAAAATCTATGTAAAATATTTTAAAAAATGACTAAAAATAAAAACTCACAGAAAATAAAAAATTAAATCTTCTAAAAAGTAAACTCACTTTTTTAATATACATTTTCTTAGAAATAGAGTGCCAAGTTTATTTCTTTACATAGGAACAAAACTGTGAGGGGCTTACTAGTCTTAGGTGCCACACACCAATTACAAATAGCGCTTGCAATCTTACAGAAACAAAACAAAACAAAAAAATATTCTTGAAAACAGAGAGCCTTAATTATTTCTTCTTTGCATAGGATAGGAACAAAACTGTGCGGGATACTAGTCCAAATGGAAAATTATTGGATATTTTTAAGTATCACATGTTCATATTCTTTCAATTTTTTTTTTGTTTAGCAAAAAAAGAATTTTATTGATAGAAAGTATACAAAGTATGATACATAACATCAATAAAGAGTTTATATTCTTTCAACTAATGATCATTTATCATATTTTTTCATATTTCTCAATTACTTAATATAAAATTATAAGTTGTACCTTCTCTACTAATCATAATACCTTAGAGCACTACATGGCCGTATTTCAGATGTACCTAGTGCCTTATCTTAAAAAAAATTATAATTTTTATTTGGATGAAATACTAATAAACTAAAATATGATTTTGTGAACTATTTAGGTCTCTTCTTTTTTCTTTTTTTTTTTTCTTGTGAACCCAAAGGTCCGATTAAAGTAAAAATTACACAAAAGGATAGTCGCTTACATGTTTGGGTTTAATTTTTTAAGGATAAAAGTGAATTTCTCTAAATGTAAAAGTGCAATCCGTACTATAGAAGTTTGGATTTTCTCTAATTCTGAAACAACTCTCACATTACGAACAAAAACGTAACATTCTAATATAACACTCCAATAACGTAACACTCCAATATAACAAACTAAAAAAACTCATTGATATACTTTTTCCCAACGTAACACTAAAAAAAACTCCTTAGTGCATTTTTCCCAAACGTAACACTTCAATCAATGTAATCCCAAATGTAACACTTCAATGTAACACACAAAAACACTAAAAAACTCCTTAGTGTATTTTTTTTCCCAAACGTAACACTTACAGTTTGAAATTGTACATTTGCCCAAAACTTACTAAAGAATTTTTGTACTCATTTTGGAATGATTTGAAGAATCTCACATCCTTTTAGAATGGCTTCAACAATCCTACATCCTTTTTTTGGAATGTTACATTAGTGTCGCGTTTGAAAAAGGCACACTAAGAAGTTTTTTTGTGTGTTACATTAGAGTGTTACACTAAGAATATTTTTTAGAGTGTCAAATTGAAGTGTTACATTTGGGAAAAGTATACTAAAAAGCTTTTTTTTTTTTTTTTTTTTTTGGTTATATTAAAATGTTACACTAAGGAGTTTTTTTAGAGCGTAATATTGAAGTGTTATGTTTGGAAAAAGTACACTAAGAAATTTTTTTGTGTGTTATATTATATTGTTACACTAAGGAGGAAGTTTTTTTGGAGTGCTACGTTTGAAAAAAATACACTAAGAAGTCTTTTTTGTGTGTTACATTAGAGTGTTATAAGGATTTTAGTAGAGTGTTACGTTTGGAAAAAGTATACTAAGAATTTTTTTGGAGTGTTACATTGGAGTGTTATGGTTTGAAATTATACATTTGTCCAAAGTGTAAGGAATTTTTGTACTCATTTTGGAATGTTTGAAGAATCTCATATTTCAAATCAATTTTTTACTCATTTTGAAATATTTTCCAAATAAAAATGATTCTCATATAAAAATTCTTCCCAAATTTGATTCCCATAGATTTTGTACCTTACCTTTCTAGTACAAGAGAAAAAAACAAAAAAGAAGAAGGAAACATAATAGAATTAAGGGTATAACCGTAAATCTAATTTTTAAATAATATATTAAATCTATTTTTCCAAAATTATGGGACTAATTGGTCTATAATTACATGGATCATCATTCTTCAAGATGAGATTTATAAGTAAATTTTTCTTTTTCTTTTTAGTAAACTAGCATATCACCTCTGCTATGCACGAGAATAAAATAATATATTATTTATTAAAAATATAATAATTATATTTAATTTTTTATATTTTGTTTCTCGTAAACAAAATTTTATATATAAGTTTAAGAGTTTTGTTTCAAATGTTCCTTTACTATAATATATAGTATGGATAGATTAAAATTTTTGTATTGACAATTAAAAATTAAAATTGTGCTTTTTCATAAATAAAAAAAAATGACATAGCTCTAATACTTCACTATTTTAGAATAAAAATATATGAATTTTAAAAAAAATTTATATTGGTTTTCGAAAAGAAAATAATTAAAGAAATTTTAAAAACTTAACACGTAAAAAAAAAATTATCGTAACATGTAATTTAAAATATAAAAAAAAATTAAAAAAATGAATAAAGATTTTAAAAAGATGTGATTACAATTAAAATTAATTCCACATTTATTGATAAGTATAATTTTATTTAGATATGTATTTATACTTTAACATGCTTATTTAAAACAAAAATAAAAATAAATAAAAATATTAATAATTTTGAGTTTTAAAATATGATTTTGTAGACTTGCTATATTAATTTTTGGAAGGAATATATTGGAATTTTTTCATAAAAGTTGAATATTAGTCATTGAACAAATCTTAATATTTAAAATAAAATTTATAAATGGGAGAAATTAATGATATTGCAACATATGCATTTTAACAATTTTAAATTTTGAAAAAAAGGGGAAAAAAAAATAGATGAGTACTTTAAACTTCAATTATCGTACAACATTTTTATTTATATAATAATATGAATAAGAATAGGTAATAGATAGATTAAAATTAATTACAAATATAACTATATTTAAAAGGATATGGTTTTGTATAGCTACATTTTAAATTCAAAAATTTATATTTTAACTTCCTATATAAAAATATTCAAAATTTTAAATTACTTATGATTTTTTTCTAAAAACATATGAACTCACAGTGAATCATAGTTAAGTAGAGAGAGAAATACCATAAAGAAAGAGATAAGCTGTACATATTAAAGATAAATAATTAAATAACATCTTTAATAGTTTTAATAAAATTGATTAAATTTAAATTTTTCTTTTTCTAGTTCCGAAAAACTATTATATGCATTTGAAATAATGCTATACACCAACTGTCAATTAACGCATATCATGATATTAAAAAAATATTAAAAGTAATTTTTTTTTTTTAAAAAAAAAGTAATGTTATACAAACATAAAATCAATACAAAAAACTTATTTTGTTTGAATTTTGATCTATCACTTTATAGCGAGTGACATGTTTTTTATTACAAATGACCCTATCACACCATTTTAGTATGAAAATTCTAGTAAAACAAAACTACCCAACAAAAAATAGTTATAAACAAAAAAACATAAAATAGTTAGAGAAGAGGGAGAAATGACACACAAAATATGAAATATAAAAACAAAGAAATAGTCATAAGTAAAAAAGAGGAAGGAAAAGTGGTATACCTAAAGGGTAAAAGAGTTTGTTTAAAGAATACAATAGATTAAATATAAACTAACCTCCAAATTGTCTCATAAAAATAAAGTTAAAAAATAATGAGTTTCATCGTTCCATGAATGTAAGATTTATAGGGCGAGGAAGACATGAAAGGCTTGGAAAAAGTATATTGCATGACGGCTACGATTTTTGGATAGAAGAAAGAATTGGTTAGCGAAAGAATACACAAGAATAATTTTTTTCATCTTTTCTTTTATATATTATAAATCATGGAATCATTATAAAAAATAATAAATCATGAGATTTAAAAAAAAAATTATATATAGTATAGATATGGTTAAATTTATTTAGGAATAAAATTATGTTTAATTATGGAATAGATAGAAAATCTAGATATAAGGTTTAATTTTTATTTTATGTTAGGCTTCATTTTAGGTTTATATAGATCAGACCAATTGTGAAAGATATTAATAGTATACATTTTATGAGAGGTGAGACAGTTTCCTTTTTATTAAATTTATTTTAGGAGAGAGAAGATTGCATGAGATTTATATTCTTTTTAAATAAAGGCTTGATTTATTTTGAGAGGGAGAGAGGGGTTGAGAATTGTGTGTTTTTTTCTTTCTTTCTTTATTTTAACCTGCAATGTATCTATACTATTATTAAGTGAAAGCCTAAAATGGTTTAGTGAAGCCTTTTTTCCCCCTCATGCCACGTGGCAATTTTATGTATACTAAAATAAAAAAAAATTATTATACATAGCGTAAACAAGTTTTAAATTAGATATATTTTATTCACATTTCACTTACTTATTCTCTTTCCTTTTCCAAATCCACCAACCAAACACAGTGTAATAAACAAAAAATTGAAAGTAAAATTAGAATAATAAATTTGGAAATCTGACTTCATAATCTTCCCATGAATTCTTCAACAAATAGTACCTCTAACTGATTGGCGGATAGGAGGTTTTGGATGAGATGAGAAGGAGGAGACTTGTGAGAATTTGGGGGTTGATTTTCGGGGTTGAAATGCCTTTTGTTTTAGGGAACCCACCGCCGAGACGATTACCACTGTTACTGCCTTCGCCCTCCCCAGACGATCATCGTTGCTGCCTTCAACAACCAAATATCGCGATCTACGAACCAAAACGTGATCGCAATCTCACACACACACACTCTCTCTCTCTCTTTCTCTCTCTCTCCCTCTCTCTCTCATCACGACTCTTTCCACTACAACAAAAAAGGTCTTTGGTGACGAAAACGCATGATGAAAAAAAATTTCATCTCCAAATATACATGTTTTAGAGATAAAAATAAGATTTCGTCACCAATTGTAGTATTTTTAGATAGAAAAATCAAATTTCATCACCAAATGCTTAAAATCAATAAAACAATAGGTGACAAAAAAAATTTTCATCTCTATATTTTATTTTTCGTCGCAAAAAAAATTCCCGCCTTAGAAAATTTCGGGGAATATTTGGGCGCCATTTTAGAGACGAAAATTTCTGTCACCATTATACAAAATTTTCCGCAAGGAAATAATTTCGCCTCCTATAGTTTTATTATACAAAACGGCGTCGTTTCATGTTATAAATGAGAAGCCCTCTTTGTTTGTCCAAATCAATTCCTATTTTGCAAAGCCCTATTTGGGTTAGACATGAGTACCTGTTTAAATGGATTTTTCTACCACCATTGCCACCACTCCAACAGCACCACCACCATCTCTGCCACCACGGATCCATTACCAGAGCTGCTACTATTGCCACTACTCCACCACCACCTCTCCTCCACTTCCATCACCACAACTGCTAGTACTCCATAACCACTGTTCCACGACTCCACTACCATTGGCACTCCACCACTATTATCACTACTATCACTACTGATCTTCCACCACCGCCATCACCACTCTATCACTGCCGCCATTAACTCTCTTACACCACCATTACCACTACTGCCACCACTGCCACTTAACCACCACCACCATTACCGTTACACCACCACTGCTACTACTTCACCACCACCATTACTACCACTGCCGCTACTCCACTATCGCTGCCCCCGCCACTGCATCACCACCACTACCACCAGCACCTCTCTAGTACTTCCACCACCACCACCACCACCACCACTACCACTGCCCCACTATTACTATTACCGCCGCCGCCGCTATCATATTTCTTCCACCACTACTGCCTTATTTTACCACTACCGTTGCCACCACTCCACTTCCACTGCCGCCACTCCACTACCACCACCACTAGCACTCCACCTCCACCTATTTAAACCTCTTTATTAAATAGGTGAGTTTGAATCAATTTTGTTTGGTTTCAGTTTTTGAAAACTATTTTTCAAGTTTCAATCCTTATTTTTTAAACTTTTTAATGAACTTTTTTAATATTGTAATCATTTTTTAATTAATTAAAATATTTTTAATTGATTAAAATATTGAAAAATTTTAATAAAGAAAATACTAATTAAAAGCTCAAAAAATAATTTTCAAAAATTGAAACAAATTTTTAATACAAAACATATTTTGATTCATTCTAACCCGCCCGTTTGCCACGTCTACAAAAAATAAAATAAAATAAAATAATTATTTCCAAATTTGCCCCCAAAATTTCCCCCATTTTTTTCTCGAAACTGCTGCGTAGCTCGAAATTGTCGAGCTCGAAACCAAAACGACGACGTTTTGGAGATTTTTTTTTTTTTTTTTTTTTTTGATGATGAATGTGAAGAAGAAGAAGAAAGGCGAGGGAGTAGCGTCTGCAGAAGAAGAAAAGAGACGAGGAGCAGCGTCTGCCCACATCGTGGTTCAAAATACAGAATCAAAGCTAAGACTGATACTGCAGCTGCTTGAGTCCAAACCCAAAAATAGTTTAAACCCAAAATCTGGTTGAGTTGCAAAAGTCCAGATTTCTTGTATAGAATTTGGGGTTTGTTCTTGAGGTGCATGGATAACATCCAAGAACTCCCATTTTCTGCAGTCAATCCTTCAACCAAAAAAAAAAAAAAAAAAGAGCGATTCATCTTCAAATCCAAAAAAACAAAAAAAAAAATCAACATCTTCACCAACACATCATCATCAACAACATATTCATCAACATAATCATCATCATCATCAGCCAACAAATATTTTTTTTCCCTTCATTTTCAAAGTCTGAAAATGGCAATCGGCGATCACCGCCATCACCACCATCACCAGTCTTCTTCTATTCCTCCTCCTTCTCTCCATCTTTTCTTCCTCCTCTCTTCTCTTCTCTTCTCTCTCCTCTCTCTCTCGCCTCTGTCTGTTATTGAAAAGCAAGGAAAGGAAAAGAATTTTTTTTTTAAAAAAAGGAAGAAACCCAAAACGGTTTCGAGCCAATTTTCGAGCCCAAGTATTCGAGCAACGGGTCATTTTCCTTCTTTTTTTCTCCTCTTGCTCATCTCTCTCTCTCTCTCTCTTAGCGGCGTCTCTCTTTCTCTCTCACGCACTCACACACATACTCTCTCTCTCTTTCGTTCTTGTTTACGGCTGATTAACTAAATGCCGAATCAAACCCTTGTTCTCATCTACATCTGTTGTCTCTTGTCTCTCTCTCTTTCTCTCTGAACTTTGAAGACATGATAAGCAGCGCTGTTGACCATGAGAGCGTCGATGTTGACAATCACTAAGGATCTAGAGATGTCGACAATAGGCAATTACTTAGCGAGGATTTTATCTAATTGACATTTATTAATCTCCGACAGTGACACTATCAGCTCTTTCTATTCATTCTTTGACGCTACGACCAGGCTGGTTCCGCCACTTTCATCCACCAGGTAGTCCGTCTCTCTACCGCTCTTATCAACCAGTTAGTTCGTCCCTCTTTCTCCCTCGCCCCTAATTTATGAACCCTAACAAGTTTTTTTCTACACAGTGCTGTCGTAGCTCTCAATCACTAACGCAACTAGCTTCATTACTCTCAAGTAACTCCTTTTCACTCTCATTCTCTCTCTATTGCTCCCTAATTTGTGGTTTTGATTTTTTTTTTTGAAGTAATTTTGAAGAGCTTATTTGGTGTGTGTATATATATATGAACTTGATTCTTTGATAGTATATTTTTTTTTCGCTCAGAATTTTAATAATTTTCTTTGATTCTTATGGCTTTTGGAAATACTATGAAATTCTTAAATATATATATATATATATATATCAGCATCACCAAGATTATCATACTCTATTAGTGATTTAGAGTATCTAATTTACATTAGGTGAGATTCTGTAGCAGGGGAATAGAATGATTCATTTGTATAACTAATTAGTAGTGACTAGGTGGGTGGTTTGCTGCTATACATGGCTGGGTTTAGCTGTTGCACTTGGCTGTGTTCTTACTGAATTATGTTGCCTCACTTGGCTAAGTTATTCTTCAGCAAACAGGGTTGTGCCATAGGTGTTTGTGGAGAAGTGGTTTGGAAATACTCTTCAGATCTTGGGAGACACTAGTGATCCTTAGCTAGTCACTTGAAAAGATACAAACACTCCGGCCGGGGGTGTCGGAATTAGCACTCCGACGGACAAGTCAGTTCAGACACTCAGGATAGCTTGTTTACTAAGTTAAGCAAAAAGTGATTGTTACATACCTTTCTCAATCCATTGTTCCTATATTTATACCTGTTCCTTTTGATCCTCGGGGCTAGGGCCTACTTTTTAATCATTGTCCTTTCTCTTATTCGGCTCTAAGGATCTACACTTATTCGGCACATAGATTATATTCGGCTTCCCATTCTCGTAGGATACAGCCGATTAATATCAGTCTTCTAAGGTACGCACCTTCTGATTTTGCCATTATTCGGCTCCCACAATTGCCCCCCGAACTCCCCATTGACGGTAGTTAATCGGCGTGTTTGGTCTTGAATTGGAAAAGTCAAAATAGGTCAGGCAGCATTGCGTACCCCAATACAGATGTCAGAATGCGCACACCTTTTCGGTCATCATTACACTTTCCCGCCTCATTCGTGTGTCTTGCATTTATTGCGATTTGAAATTTCAGTCCTTTCGAGTGCACATTTTGTCGAGTATTCGAGACTCTTGGACCGCCAGCGGGTATCCCTTCTCTGACTCGCATTTTCTACAATTCTTCTCTGTCTATCCTTGCCCCGTTTACTCCTCGTAAGTCTTCTTCTCTCTTCTTTGCAATCCTATTTTCTGTTTGTCATTTTGATTTCGGCGGAACCTTGAATCCCCGTGAAAATGGCTAAACACTTGAAAGACCTTCTTTCTGAGGGTCATAATTCCGGATTCCGGCGACACTTTTCCATTCCCGACAATGTCCACTTATCTCTTGTAACAGACAGTACTTTTGATATGGAGAGGGAAGATCAAAATACGATCGTCTTCCCTCTCTTATCCATAGCGGAGGGCGGAGTTCGTTTTTCCCTACATCCATTGCTTAGGGCTGTCATTCGCTATTAGAGTCTGATTCCTTCTCAACCCAACGTAAATTTCTTTCGAATCATCATGGGGGTGATAGAGTTGAACCGACGCCTTAGGATCAACCTTGGCATTCTGGCGATTCGGCACTGCTACGCTTTGGCCAAATCTTCCGGTCGGCTGGGGCGATACTTCCTCAAGGCCAAGGACACTGACCATCACTTGATAACCATGCTTGCCAGTTCTGGTAAGAGAGTTGACGACGTAATGGTCAATGTTCGAGGTAATTGGGAGTTCGGTGAAAACGAAGACCGTCTAGACCCTATTCCCAGACGGAAGGGTGATCCAGGTTGCCATGTAACGCCTCGTGTTTGTTGATCTGCCTTTTATTTGGCTTTTTTCCTTTAATCACCCCTTATTCTTTGTAGGTAACAGATTGAAGAAGATTCTTCCCTCAACTGATGACACAGTCCTTGAGGAAATTAAGTCTGCACTCAGATACTTCAGCCGTCCAAATGTACAAAAGCAAGGGAGAGCTGCTCACATACTCCTCCGATACGAACCTACTTATACTACATTCTCGGTCACGGACGGCATTCCAATTCCATCCGGCGATCAACACCTTTCGGCTCTTCTCTTTCCCAGCTTCAAGAGCCTTAGGCAAATTGGCCTCGAAGATTCAGATTCGGGGGAAGACACGGAGTCGGCTGTAGAGGTAGTTGCCGAACCAACCGGAGAGGTCGCTGAGGAGGCCGAAGAGGTCGACGAGGCGATACGCTCGGCGTTCGAGGCTGCCGGACTTAACCAGCCTTCACCGTCCATTTCGGGTCGGCCAGAGTTTTCTTCTGGAGATATTTTTGTGAATTTGGGAGACCTACCCAGCGATTTTTTCGAAGGTATGGCTGGGGAAAGCCTTACGCAGATGGCGCGAAAGAAAAATACCGAGCAAATGGCTGCTCGAAAGAAGGCCGAGGCTGCCCATTCTGAGCCCACCTTGATTGAAACTTTCGTACCCGTTATTGAAGAGACGTCTCAGGTTGCTGTGGCCGAAGCGGGGAAAGAGATTGAACAACAGGTCATTGACAAACGGCTGATTCCGGAGAAACGGGGCAAAAAGCGTATTACCGAGGGAGAGGCTGGGTCAGAGATTACCCTGCTTCCAAACGGCCTCGTTTAGAAGAGTCAGACGTGGTTGCTCCTTTTATTGTTCGGCCAAAGATCAAAGATACGTCGATCTCTTCTGACGCTTCAGCCATTGAGGATCCAGCCGTGGCGTTGAGCCTGGCGGCTTTAATTTCCTTGCCGACTAACAACGTAGCCTTTCGCGTCGTGCCGGATGTTATGGCCGTAGCCCTATCTACGCAGTTGGCGCTCCTGGTAAGTGACCATCTCAAATTCTCTTGAATTTGTTTTCATTAAGGTATCTGACGATCCCAACTTGTTTTGCAGATGGTTGGCAGGATCGCAGACCTAGGCCGCCGCCTGCATGATGCCCTTGGTGTAGACACCCCATTTTTGACCGACCATAAGACTCAGACGTCACCGATTGAGCGCTTGGTGATGTTGCATAATGTGCTCGTTCAGAAGTTTCAGAGTCGCGGCCGTGAGCCCTGCCTCCGGACTTCCGAACCCTCTTCTATGCCTTGCCTCGGTTTGCGAACCAGACTCGATTTTCTCTGTTTCTTTTCCCGAGGGGAGGGAGAGGTCCCGTAGACCATCTCTCAGCGGTCGTGGGCTACATTTTGTGGCCGCAGGCCATTTTGCCCATTTCGGAGTCCGGTTTCTGATTTTTCGGAGCCGTTGGCCGTGTGCCTCGGTTCGGGACCGCTTAACCACCTCCGTTCGCTCCGATTTTTGGCATACATCTTATTTGCTCCCTTTTAAGGGACACTGTGGCTCGAGAAACCAACTTCGCGGTTGAACACCACTTCCGGTGCCTAACAGTCAGTTTTCGGGGCCTCGATGCGCGTTTCGGCCCCCGAACCTTCATTTTGCATCGGTTTGGGTTCGTTTTTGGCAGGGACCTCTGTTTCATTGTTAAGAAGGTCGTAGAAGGGTGGGATGCCAGCAATTGTTCTGACAACCATTTTTATTCCTCCATCGCCCTCCGTCGCCCCGTTTTTCTCGCTTGAAAGCCAATGTTGACCACCCTAAGGCCACTTTTTCTTGCCCCAAACCACATATTTGTGTTGTACACACCTGGGAGGCCACCAATATCATATGGCCGGCCAGTAATTGTGTGTGACCCTTTTGAACCCCTCCTAAAAGTGGCCTTTTCTCTCTCCTGGTTCATTCTCTCCAGTTTTTGACCACATGGTTGTGTTGTGCACACATGAGAGGCCCTCTTTTTGGCATGGCCGGCCATTAATCTTCATTGACCCTTTTGACCCTTGGCCTGGGGAAAGCCGACCGGCCACCTAAACCCTAGGAAACCGGCCGGCCATGATCCTCTCTCCAGGTACATTACAAATATGTATTCTGTTTCTCCCCAGATTGTGTATCCGGGGGGCTGCACTTTTGGGGGGAAACTTGAATTCATTTCCCCCCCTTTTTTCCCTTCTTTTCCCCCTTTTTTGCCTATATAACCAGCGCCCCCCCCCCCAGCTGTGTTTTAGAGGTTAGAAAAATCCATTTGGAGCTCTTGCATTCATCCTCCCTCTCCTTCTCTTCCAAGCCTCAAAACATCTTCATTCTTGGACCATTTCTACAACACATCATAGCACCACACCTCCATCCTCCATTCCAAAAACTTGAGGCTACTTTCCAGAGGTGAAGAACTCCCAAACTTGGCCCAAAAGTTGTTGAAGCATTGGTCTACAAGGGTGAGTCCCATTTTTCCTCTTTTGTGTCTTATTTTGCTTTGTATCTAAGCCATACTTGCTTGCAT
>NW_021025089.1:674272-799386 GCF_004153795.1 Camellia sinensis
GTGCATTTCAATCGCGCTGTTTAGCGTATCGCACTGTCTACTTCAAACTCAATCATGTCCATGTAATGGTTCTGATAATCTTTGCCTTCTCTGTATCCGAGAGTTCGGTTGCAATCATCACTTCGAGGACTGATTATAATGCGCCGTGGTGCCATTCAGACAAGGGGCAACTCTTTCTTCCCTTTTATTTATCCGCTTATGATGGTTAGTTTTAGGGCATGTTTAATTAGCATACAGTATGACAGCATGTTTGCATCATTCATCTGTATTGCATGCATCGGGCTCGGCGCATCATACTAACTGCATTGTACTTTCAATTCCAAATTGAATACATGGTAGTTATAGCATTCCATATGCCATCTTAGGATAGCCGAGCCTGCTATAGTTGCATTTTGCATGTGTTGCATTAGGCATTTCTGTACACTTAGGATCATGCATGATTTCTAATATAGTTTCTATTTTGGCTTGGAGTACTCGGTGAGTTTTATGCTTTAGCATCCTTGCATGCGTGTGAGTGACTGCCATGATAGCATGCTTACCATGATGCTATTTGCTTATGTGATATAACTGCCTGAATGCCTGTGGGTGAAGGTTGGGTTATTTGGATTGGAATAAATCATCAACTATTTGTGTTAAGCCCACTAGATAGTGGCAAAACCATCTTTTCTAAGCCCACCCGAGGGTGGCAAAATCTGCATTTTGAGCCTATTTGCGAGTAGCAAACCACCTTTCAAACAAGCAAACATGGGATGTTTTTGTTTCAATCCAGGCGACCTGGTCTATACTTGTATGCTGTGCGCATCACATAGTAACCTAGGCTAATAACCGGAATAAGAACTCACAATGTTTTTTTAAAAATAGATATCATGGTTAGTAAAGGCCGGTCTCTGATCGGGCGAGCGGGGGTGCTCACGAAGTGACCTTCCCCAATCGTACCCAAGTTCCCGAGCCAAGGCAACTTTGGTGATGACGGACACGTGGCCTTTGGCAACGAGTTAGGGTTTCCTAAATTTCCCAAATTAAAATATTTAGGTGGCGACTCTGTATCTGGCAAAGCAGTCCATGTTTGGCACTTCTTTCAAAAATCTGTTTTCTCAAAACGATTTGCCGGATTTGGACTCTTTGGTTCAGATTAAGAACCGTGACCACAAATCGAGTTCGAGCTGTAGCGAGGTCCCCCGCGGGCTTGTTACACTTGGCAGGATTGATCATTTGCAAACGGAGGCGGACGGTCAAAAGAGTAGGGCCGAGTTTTAAGTGATGAGAGCCGCAATGGAGAGTGCGCGAGCTGAAACAGAGGATGAGAGGGTTCGCTCAGCTGAACAGCTTCGCTTTGACGCTGAGAGTAGGGCAAATGCGAGCGAAGAATTGCTCAAGTTAGCCAAGGAGGCATTTGCTGAGGTGGAGGTTCAGTTAGAGGAGCTCAAGGCGGCTAAGGAAAAAGTCGATTCTAAGGCTTCTGCGGCATTTGAGGCAGGAAAAAGCGCCACTTTCACGGAATATGTAGATGAAGTCCCCAAATTTGAGAATCGGGGGTTCAAACATGGGTGGCTCAAAGCCCTTGCTGCCGCTGGAGTTACATTGGCCTTGCCAATTCCCTACGAGCAAGTGGACGTTGAGCCACTTGAATTTGACCCCGAGGATTGATTTGGGAGACATTTCAATTTTATTAAGTATTTTTAATTCCGATGTAAGTTTTTGTTCGGTAGACTTTTGTTGGTTCAGGGTAGTTTTCATGTATAAATTGGTTACTATTTACGCTCAATTTATTAATGAAAATTTCCTTGTTATTTCACCACCACTTGTACACAGTTTCTGAAGTTATGTTAATGAAGAATGTTTTGCCTTTAACTACTTTGGATAAAATCATTGCTATGTTTGAGCTTTCAGAGATTGAATATCTTATGACAATATTGATTTATCACTCATATGCCGAGTATTGTAGGCATTCAAGCCGAATAGGTTGGTGAAATTACCCTGGCCCTAGGTGGTTCATGATCGTTCGGATGCCGGATGAGATGACCTTAAGAATTTTGAAGAATCGATTCATGAGTCGTCTGGGGCACTTGAGCCGAATATATTGATGAATCTTAAGAATGTTGAATAATCGATTCATGAGCTGGCTGGAGTAGTTGAGCCGAATAGATTGATGAATCTGCCCTTGCCCCAGGCGGTGCATGATCATTCGGGAGCCGGATGAGACGACCTTAAGAATATTGAAGAATCGATTCGTGAGCCGTCTGGGGCAGTTGAACCGAATATATTGATGAATCTGCCCTTGCCCCAGTTGGTTCATGATCATTCCGACATCGGATAAGACGACCTTAAGAATTTTGAAGAATCGATTCATGAGCCGTCTGGGGCATTTGAGCCGAATATATCGATGAATCTTAAGAGTTTTCAATAATCGATTCATGAGCTAGCTGGGGCAGTTGAGCCGAATAGATTGATGAATCTGCCCTTGCCCCAGTTGGTTCGTGATTATTCCGACGCCGGACGAGACGACCTTAAGAATTTTGAAAAATCGATTCATGAACCGTCTAGGGCACTTAAGCCGAATATATTGATAAATCTTAAGAGTTTTGAATAATCGATTCATGAGCCGGCTAGGGCAGTTGAGCCGAATAGATTGATGAATCTGCCCTTGCCCCAGGAGGTGCATGATTATTCGGGAGCCGGATGAGACAACCTTTAGAATTTTGAATAATCGATTCATGAGCCGACTGGGGCAGTTGAGCCGAATAGATTGATGAATCTGCCCTTGCCCCAGGCGGTGCATGATCATTCGGGCGCCGGACGATTGAGGTTTTCTCAATTAATGAGATTGCCTCGAGGGCGCTGCCTTTGTAAAGGATAAATGAACAAAGGTACAACCTTTATGAGCTTAGTAAACAGCTGACTCCAGCTCTTGGAGGAAGATTTATCGTGTGAATGTCGAACAGACTCTTCTTTAACAGTAGAGGGGAAGCGAGGACGCTAGCTGAGCTAGGCGGAGACATGAATCGAGGTGGTAAACCTTCGCGCACAGGAAGTAGGAGTTCTAGGGATCGAGAGAGGCGTCAGTCTCCTTGACGTTGAAGTAGGTCACCCAGGCGGAACAAACAGTCGCAGGGCAGATCTCCGCAACCCCGAGTCGAGAGGGGATCTGACGCGAAATTGTGCCCATTAAGCTTTGCGGTATTTGTGGGGAATAGACCCATGACAGAGGCGGACTCGATCGTTCGAGACCCAAATGTAGCGGTTGAGTTTGCTCAATAAACTTTTCCTCCTGAGGTTCAGCAATCAATGGTAGGTCGACAGGACTATGACGTATTTCGCGAAGGCATTCACGGGGCGGTGAAGGGGCTTTACACTACCTATGAAATTGGCATGCAGCTGTGCGCTGCCCGTCGAGAATTGGAGAAGAAGGAGGAACGTATTCGAAGTTGGGAGGCTCGCGCGGAGGTGGCTAAACGTGAGTTAAGGAAGACCAGGGCGGCTCAAGCACAACCCACCGGGCAGGGAAACCCAATTGTGGAGGAAAGGGTTACCAGTCGGCTCATCAGTACTGTGCTCGCCGATCGTGAGACGGCGAGTATGTTTGCAATGGAGTCTGCGAAGGGGAGGGCCTATAAAAAAGGTTTTCATAAAGGCCGAAAAAGTTAGAATCGAAAAGACCAAGGAGAAGTTGCCGAAGAGGTTTGCCGATGTGAGAATCGTGGATTTAGGCACAGTTGGATCAAGGCATCTCAAGCTGCGGAAGCTCTTCGAGCATCGGGCATTGACTCGGCATCGCCACTCTACCACAGTAAACATTTTCCGTTTTCCGCTTTTGAAGTCAAGAAAAGTGAGGATGAGGGTGACGCCGTATAAGAATACGCATTGTAAGGTTGAATCACAATAAAAACTATGTAATTTATTGTTGGATTGAATAGAAACGTTCTATTATAAATATTTCGTCGTAGTTCGTATTCGGTATATACATGTTTCGTTTTATTACATGGATGTTTGAATGAATGTACAAACATTGATCGTATAGTGATACGCTGGCTTATAGGCGGGGTCGGCCCAATTGTGATGGCCGTTTATTCTTGAATGTGGCCACTGTAATTTCTAGAGGCCAAAAGCCAGTACGTCAAGTGGCTGTGGCAAATTCCAGTCGGCGCGGGGTCTAAATGCTTGGCCGGTTGGATTGATAGCGCTGCCCCTGTCCCAGTCAGTGCATGTGTTCCAAAAAGCCGTTTGGGTACCTAGGCCGTGGTGAATGTCAACCGACGTTCGTCTCTTGGGGTTTTGGCGTTAATGAAATTGCCTCGGCGTCACTGCCAGCATTTAAAAATAAATGGAATGGACTCTTCGTGCCAGTGACCTCATTAATATAACGCCATTTGTTGCGTAGGGTTCTATAATATTGTGGATGTAAAACAGAGTTTCTTTAATCAGCCAAACTCGAACTTTGGCCGAGCTTGATGCCGCAATGGATCACAGTGGAGAATTCTCCAGTGTGGGAGGTAGGTTTTTAAAAAAGAAACGGGAGGCGCGTCAACCTCCAAGTCGTCGAAACAGATCGCCCCGAAAGGAGACACAACGACCGTTGCCCTTAACCTTCCTTGTCTTGGATCTTGGCCTTGACATTGTCGATGGTGTCAGAGGGAGGTCCAGAGATACGCTAATTCGGGCACTGTTGGATCAAGGCAATTTGAGCCGCGGAGGCTTTCTAAACGACGTGCATTGATTCGGGGCCTCCGCTGCATCAACGTGGTAATTCCCCTTTTCGCCTTAGAAGTTAAAGATAGATATTGTAATGTTCGAACGCGGATTGCGTCTATGTAATAACTGTTTGATCAAATAAAAAGTTTTATTTCAAACATTTGCGTCTTACTCTGGATTTTTTACATGCTTAGCTAAGCACCTTATTTCGAATGTTGGCATGTTTTGTTTCGTTTTGTTCGTGCCGAAGGGTGCTCCGAATTCGAAGGTATGATCTGCCCTAGGGTGTTACGCGTCAGAGGCGCTGCGAATTCGGAGTCTTAATCGGCCCAAAGACATCTTGCGCCGATGGGGCTCCGTAACCGGCGTTTTGATGTGGAGGCTTTAATCAGCCCTAAGGTGTCATGCACCAAAAAGGGGCTCCGAATCCGGAGACTTAGTTTGGCCAATCGTGATATCCACGAAGGGCGCTTCGAATCCGGAGTATTAGTCGGCCCTAAGGTGTCATGGACCAAAAGGGGCTCCGAATCCGGAGAATTTAATCGGCCCTAAGGTGTCATGCACCAAAAGGGGGCTCCGAATCCGGGGACTTAGTTTGGCCAATCGTGATATCCACGAAGGGCGCTCCGAATCCGGAGTATTAGTCGGCCCTAAGGTGTCATGGACCAAAAGGGGCTCCGAATCTGGAGACTTTAGTCGGCCCTAAGGTGTCATGCACCAAAAGGGGGCTCCGAATCCGGAGACTTAGTTTGGCCAATCGTGACATCCACGAAGGGCGCTCCGAATCCGGAGTCTTAGTCGGTCCTAAGGTGTCATGCACCAAAGGGGGCTCCGAATCCGGAGACTTAATCGGCCCTAAGGTGTTATGTACCAAAAGGGGGCTCCAAATCCGGGGACTTAGTTTGGCCAATCGTGATATCCACGAAAACGCTCCGAATCCGCAGTCTTAGTCGGCCTTAAGGTGTCATGCACCAAAGGGGTCTCCGAATCTGGAGACTTTAATCGGCCCTAAGGTGTCATGCACCAAAAGGGGGCTCCGAATCCGGAGACTTAGTTTGGCCAATCGTGATATCCACGAAGGGCGCTCCGAATTCCGGAGTCTTAGTTGGCCCTAAGGTGTCATGCACCAAATGGGGCTCCGAATCCGGAGACTTTAGTCGGCCCTAAGGTATCATGCACCAAAGGGGGCTCTGAATCTGGAGACTTAATCGGCCCTAAGGTGTCATGCACCAAAGGGGGCTCCAAATCCAGAGACTTATTTGGCCAATCGTGATATCCACGAAGGGCGCTCCGAATCCGGAATCTTAGTTGGCCCTAAGGTGTCATGCACCAAAGGGGGCTCCGAATCCGGAGACTTTAATTGGCTCTAAGGTGTCATGCATCAAAAGGGGGCTCCGAATCTGGAGACTTAGTTTGGCCAATCATGATATCTACGAAGGGCGCTCCGAATCCGGAGTCTTAGTCGGTCCTAAGGTGTCATGCACCAAGGGGGGCTCCGAATTCAGAGACTTTAATCGGCCCTAAGGTGTCATGCACCAAAAGGGGGCTCCGAATCCGAAGACTTAATCGGCCCTAAGGTGTCATGCACCAAAGGGGGCTCCGATTCCGGAGACTTAGTTTGGCCAATCGTGATATCTGCGAAGGGCGCTCCGAATCCGGAGTCTTAGTCGGCCCTAAGGTGTCATGCACCAAAGGAGGCTCCGAATCCGGAGACTTAATGTGGCCAATCGTGATATCCACGAAGGGCTCTCCGAATCCAGAGGCTTAATCGGCCCTAAGGTGTCATGCACCAAAGGGGGGCTTTGAGAAATGAATTGAGCGACGAAGAAAAATGGTTTGCATTGCAGAAGTGATATATATACAAGTATCAAAGCCCACAGGTCGGGTCAGTGATAGGGTTTTCATAAAATCTCTGCTTGTGCCGATTGTGGGGAGCCACGGATTTCTTCAATGCCATGGGCTGTGAGGAAGCGCACAAGCTGATGATATGTGCTTGGAACGACCTTCATAATATATAACCAGGTTCGCCCCATGATGACATTATATGACGAAGGGAGCTTTACGACCAGGAATTCTACTTCGACCGTTCTGGAGCCCGCTCGAACAGGTAGTATGATCTTTCCTAACGGGTACTCAAGATTCATATTAAAGCCGAACAATGGGTGAGGCGCCAGAGACAGATCTGACTCGTTGAAGCCAAGTTTGATGAAAGTTTTGTAATACATAACCTCTGAAGTACTCCTTGGGTCTATGAGAATGCGTTCAATGGTGAACCGATTTACGCGTAATTTGATGACCAACGAATCGATGTGGGAGGCTGTTGTGCCGCTAAGATTGGAGTCATTGAAAGTATTTGTAGGAGCTTCTCTGGGCCATTTGGTCAGAATGCGTTGCTTTTGGGGGATTGGATGCGATTGAATTGTGTGCACTGTTAAGGATGCAGGCAGGCTGTAGATTATATGGATCACGCTAAGTGGAGGTGAGTCCTGCCTCAAGGCTAATGCCTTGATTGGCTTTTCTTTTCTCACATACTGTTGCAGTCGGCCGTCTTGCACCAGTTCTTCCAGGTGATCCTTTAATGCGTAACAACTATCGGTTTCGTGGCCGTGATCTTTGTTATACTCGCACCGCCTATCCCTTATTCGCGTGTCAGGTGGCCCCACCATCTTTGACGGCCATTTGAAGAATGGAAGGTGTTGGACTTTGGTCATTATTGCAGTGATTGGTTCTGACAACTCTGTGTACTTCTTGTCGGCACGTCTCGAGCGCCTGCTGTCGACTTGCAGTTGTTCATTCGTCCGGTGGGAGCATTGATCGCTTGATCGGTGAGAGTCCCGCTTTTTGTCTCGTTTAGCGCATTGCCGTGGCTCAAGGCTCGGAGGTGGCATGAAACTTATTGGTTGAGCAATTTCAAGGGGGGTCGTTTTGTTGGACATTTTTTTGGCTTTTATTCTCAAGGCATCATCTTTCACTTTGCAATACTCTTCAACTTTCTTCATCAATGCCCAGACTGTTTTGGGGGGTCTTCTGGTCAGGAAAATGCGAAGAGCACTGTTCGGATGTAGTCCCATTTTGAAGGCAGCAATGGCCATGGAGTCGTTGCAAACGTCGTCGACAAGGTTGAATCACTCCCAATAGCGCGCTGAATACGCTCTGAGCGTTTCTTCTGACTGGATCTGCATAGCCCAGAGAGAGTCGGCCTGTTTCGACTGTACCTCGTTGGTGATGAACCTAGCCCTGAAGGATTTCTGTAATTGATGAAAGCTTTTGATCGAAGCCGGCTCCAGCTTGTAATACCACCTGACAGCTAATGGCCCCAGGCTGCTGGGGAATATTCGGCTTATGAGGGCTTCGTTGTCTGCATGCAATGTCATGGCCTGCTTGTAGTGACGGATATGATCAGTGAGGTCTGATTTTCCGTTGTAAAGAGTGAATGACGGAGCTTTGAACTTCTTGGGCAGGGCTGCCCTTGCAATCCGTCGGACAAAAGGATCGTGCTGGTCCTCTTCGTCTGAACTGCTTCCGTTGTAAAGAGTGAATGATGGAGCTTTGAACTTCTTGGGCAGGGCTGCCCTTGCAATTCGTCGGAAAAGAGCACTGTCCGGATGTAGTCCCATTTTGAAGGCAGTGATGGCCATGGAGTCGTTGTAAGCATCGTCGACGAGGTTGAATCACTCCCAATAGCGCGTCGAATACGCTCTGAGCGTTTCTTCTGACTAGATCTGCATAGCCCAGAGAGAGTCGGCCTGTTTTGACTGTACCTCGTTGGTGATGAACCTGGCCCTGAAGGATTTCTGTAATTGATGGAAGCTTCTGATCGAAGCCGGCTCCAGCTTGTAATACCACTTGACAGCTAATGGCCCCAGGCTGCTGGGGAATATTCGGCACATGAGGGCTTCGTTGTCTGCATGCAATGTCATGGCCTGCTTGTAGTGATGGATATGATCAGTGGGGTCTAATTTTCCGTCGTAGAGAGTGAATGACGGAGCTTTGAACTTCTTGGGTAGGGTCACCCTTGCAATTCGTCGGACAAAAGGATCGTGCTGGTCCTCTTCGTCTAAACTGCTTCTTCTGCGCTTGTTCCTTGTTTGTAGACTCTTTTCGGAGGAGCTGGAAGTTTCGGATTGTCCCTTCTTGTTGAGCTCAGTGGGTAATGAGTTAGAGTCGCTATCGGTATCCTTTGGTCGGGTTCGAGGTCGTTGTCCACCTGCCCTTGGAGGTCATTCGGGATCTTGGCGCACGGCTTCTCTGGATTTTGCTACTTCCAGGGCCAAATCTTGACGGAGACGTTCACTTTTAGCGATCATGTTCTCCAGCCTTTGTTCATTCTACTTTGCTTGTTCCATGATCGCTTGCATTGTCTCTTGCGCTGAAGTCGTTGGTGAGTCAAAGTTCAAGGCGCGTCTTGCAGCAATGGTTTCCTTTCCGAGCATATTTGCTGGAGTAAGGTCATCTCTCTGTGCGGTCTCGTCAGTGGCTATCGGAGGATCTTCAGTCACACCTACCATGGATGTATTTGAGTATTCCCACAGACGGCGCCAGTTGTGGAGAAGTGGTTTGGAAATACTCTTCAGATCTTGGGAGACGCTAGTGATCCTCAGCTAGTCACCTGAAAAGATACAAACACTCCGGTCGGGGGTGCTGGAATTAGCACTCCGATGGACAAGTCAGTTCAGACACACAGGATAGCTTGTTTACTAAGTTAAGCAAAAAATGATTGTTACATACCTTTCTCAATCCATTGTTCCTGTATTTATACCCGTTCCTTTTGATCATCGGGGCCAGGGCTTACTTTTTAATCATTGTCCTTTCTCTTATTCAGCTCTAAGGATCTACACTTATTCGGCACATGTATTATATTTGGCTTCCCATTCTCGTAGGATACAGCCGATTAATATCAGTCTTTTAAGGTACGCACCTTCTGATTTTGCCATTATTCGACTCCCACAGTGTTTTGTTTGTGTTTTTCCCTTGAGTTTCTTTGTTTGTGTTGCTCTTTTGTTCTACTGGTTTCTCACAATGGTGCTTTTGATGTAAATAAGCTACATAAGAAAACTGATACTGTTGTTAACATGATTTCCAAAGAAGAGCCAGAGAAAAAGAAAACAAAAAAGAAAGAAGAAAGGGTGGTTTTCTTCCATGTTCCAGAGATACATTATTTTGCCTCATTCATCATCATTTTTTATTCAATGCTTGATAAATTTGGTTGATTTGTATCATAACTAAAAAAAAAAAAAACAAACAAACGAACAAACAAACAAAGCAAAACAAAAAACCAAGAGGACTTTCCCTTTTTTCCGGTTCGTTTTATTGGGGAAATGCAAATCATCTATTGGATATCAGTAATAGGATTTCTGTTGGATTGATTTGTATGGTTAAACCAATCAAACTGTTAAAATCCAAAATTTAGATTTCATTCATTTTATATTCATATAATGTATAATAATATAATTGAAGAAGAAGAAGAAGAAGGTTATGTTATTGATGTTCTAAATGTAGTGTGCATGACTTAGTGAGAGCATGTCTCTTTTTCAATCCATTCCCTTATTAAATGATGCCCTTTTCATTGTTATTATAGTGTTTTTTTCCCTTTCCAATTATGGTTGTGTGTTGAGGTTTAACCATGACATGATGTGGTAACCTCTTATATTTAGAATTGTTAAAGAAAGTTTGCTTGTCCCTTTAAGATGATATATCTGAAAAAGTTATTGCTGAAAACTTCAAATGTTGTTACTTGTGATGCTAAGAAGTCACAATTTGGACTTGAAAAAAATTTGAAAAAAGGAAAGTAAAAGAAGTCAATTTGGGAACTTTGTTTTCCTCACAATTTTATAGTGGTAAAAGTTGTTGGATTTTTATAGATGGTCCATTTTATTATACTAAAACACTATTTGGTTTTTTCAGAATATGTTTTCTAAATAACTACATACTAGTTTGATGAAAAAACTAGATTTAGCTTGAATGGTTTAGTGAAACTAAAAATTTGAAACTAGTTTGGTGTTCATAGAGAAAGAACAAGCAGCCAAAGAAACTAGTAAGAGAAAAAATAAAATAAAAAGAAAATTCATTCAATGGTCCATAGATTTTCTGCTGTAATATTATTTTTAGAGTTTTGGCTACACAATCCTTAGTTGGTTGCAAGCAAATCAACAAATTCATATTGCAGGGACTAGGCCTCTAAATAAGCTGGAGCTTGTTGCCCCTCTCTTACTTTTCCTTCAATTTTTGTATCATAATAATATTTTGATTTCAATTACAGTTCTTGTTGGTTAGAGAGCCAAAGACAAGCAACTTTGTTACTTGGGCAATTTGCTACTACAGATTCAGACTGTAAAGTGGAATGAAATATCTTTTTTCTAATTTAAAATATACTTCTAAATTTTTTGAACACATCTCATTCCACTGTTATACACTCTTTGTTATAGTTTTATATATGATTTGTGCAGGTGAACATTGTTCAAAAAGGTGTTGGCCAACAACTAATTCAGATACAGAGAGTCGATGTTTGCATTGGGAGCTTGGCACAGGTTTTTATCCCAATTGAGATTTTTTGTTTTGTTTAAAAGAAAAAAGGTTTAATTTGAATGAGGTCCAAATATCTTGCTTTTTTTTTCAAATATTTATTTTCCTTAAGAGAATGAAAAGGTTATGTGCAATTTTCTCTTTGCCAGCAAACAGTTGGCCGATTGGCCTAAATGTATTGTGTGGTGATCTTTTGAATTTTCCTTTAAATTGGAAAATTTCTAATTGGATTGTATTGGTGAAGTTTTCTGAAAATAACTTAATGTATCCGATGCTAAAATTAATCTTTTTAACACAATTAGAGGTTTGGCACACCCCCAAGATTTCGGGAGGGACTAATGTAAGTTGTGAAGACTTGCGGAACTAGCACGGGACTCCTGATTTGAAAACTAAGTATGTATTTGAAGTAAACTAAAAAAGTGCATTTTTTTTTTACCTACATGTCTAACCACTTTTTACTTGTCTATCAATATCTCCTCTCTACTTGTCTAACCACTTTCTCTACTTTTCTACACATTTTTTATTTTTTTATTTTTTTTATAGAAAGTCAAAAATAACATTTATTTAAAACATCCTAAACGACCCCTAAGTCAAAAATGCACTTTTTCAAAACTTAGGCTTGAAAATAGGCCATCGTGGAGCCAAAATCGTGTAACAGCCACAAGAAGGTCCGTGGAACACCCCAAACACCTCAGGAGGGACCAATGTTAGTTGTGAAAACTTATACAATTAGCACGGGACTTTGGGCTTGAAAAATGTACTTTTCTAACACTTAGGCTTAAAAATAGGTAATCTGGGGTCAAAATTGTGAAACAAATACAAGAAGGCTCAGTGAACAGCCCGAACACCTCAGGAGGGACCAATATAAGTTGTGAAAACTTATGGAACTAGCATGGAACTCCCAGTTTGAAAACTAAGTAGAAAAATGCTTTTTTCCAACACTTATGCTTGAAAATAGGCCATCAGGGGGCCAAAATTGTGTAACAGCCACGGGAAGACCTGGGGAACACCTCAAACACCTTGGGAGCGATCAATATAAGTTGTGAAAACTTATGGAACTAGCACGGGACTCCCAATTTGAAAACTAATTTTGGTATGGGTTGTTGGCTTTTTGGCTAATTTAGTAACTTTTTGGCTAATTGGCTAAAATAGCCTCTTGCCAAACGAGGCCTAAGTTAAAAAATGCACTTTTTCAACACTTATGCTTGAAAATAGGCCATCGGGGGGCCAAAATCGTGTAACAGCCATGAGAATGCTCGGGGAACATCTCAAATAGTTGGAGAGGGACCAATTTAAGTTGTGGAAGCTTATAGAACTAGCACGGGACTCCCGGTTTGAAAACTAAGTCAAAAAATACACTTTTCCAACACTTAAACTTGAAAATAGGCCATTGGGGGTGAATATCATGTAACGGCCATGAGAAGGCCCGGGAAACACCATGAACAACTTGGAAGGGACCGATGTAAGTTTTGAAAACTTAAAAAACTAGCACGGGACTCCCAGTTTGAAAACTAAGTCAAAAAATACATTTTTTCAACACTTAAGCTTGAAAATAGGTCATCGGTGGGCCAAAATCATATAACAGTTACGAGAAGGCCTGAGGGACACCTCAAACACCTCGAGAGGGACCAATGTAAGTTGTGGAAGCTTACATAATTAGCACGGGACTTCCGGTTTGAAAACTAAACCAAAAAATGTACTTTTCCAACTTAAGCTTGAAAATAGGCTATTCGGGGGCCAAAATCGTGTAACAGCAACGAGAAGGCCCGAGAAAAATGTCAAACACCTCGGGAAAGACCAATGTAAGTTTTGTAAATTTAAGGAACTAGCATGGGACTCCCGGATTGAAAAATAAGTCGAAAAATGCATTTTTCAACACTTAAGCTTTAAAATAGGCCATCGGGGGGCCAAAATTGTGCAATAGCCACGAGAAGGCCTGGGGAACACCTCAAACACCTTGGGAGGGACCAATGTAAGTTGTGGAAACTTATGGAACTAGCACGGGACTCCCGGTTTGAAAACTAAGTCAAAAAATGCACTTTTCCAACACTTAAGTTTGAAAATAGGCCATTGGAGGGTCAAAATCATGTAACAGCCACGAGAAGACCCGAGGAACACCTCAAATACCTGGTGATGGACCAATGTAAGTTTTGGAAACATACATAACTTGCACGAGACTCCTGGTTTGAAAACTAAGTCAAAAAATGCACTTTTCCAACTTAAGCTTGAAAATAAGCCATCGGTGGGCCAAAATCGTGTAACAGCTATGAGAAGCCTGGGGAACACCTCAAACATCTTGGGAGGGACCAATGTAAGTTATGAAAACTTAAGGAACTAGCACGGGACTCCCGGTTTGAAAACTAAGTAGAAAAATGCATTTTTCCAACACTTGAGCTTAAAAATAAGCCATAGGGGGGCCTAAATCGTGTAACAGCCACGAGAAGGCCCCGGGAACACCTCAAACATCTCGAGAGAGACCAATGTAAGTTGTGGAAACTTACAAAACTTACACGGGACTCCCAGTTTGAAAACGAAGTAAAAAAATGCACTTTTCCAACTTAAGCTTGAAAATAGGCTATTGGGAGGCCAAAATCGTGTAACAGCTATGAGAAGGACTAGGGAACAACTCAAACATCTCAGGAGGGACCAATGTAACTTTTGGGAACCAACGGCGCTAGCACGGGACTTCCGATTTGAAAACTAAGTCGAAAAATGCATTTTTCCAACACTCAAGCTTAAAAATAAGCCATCGGGGGGCCAAAATTGTTTAACAGCCACGAGACGGCAAGGGGAACACCTCAAAAACCTCGAGAGGGGCCAATTTAGGTTATGGAAACTTACGAAACTAGCACGGGACTCCCGGTTTGAAAACTAAGTCAAAAAATGCACTTTTTCAACACTTACGCTTAAAAATAGGTTATCAAGGAGCTAAAATCGTGTAACAGCCATGAGAAGTCCTGGGAAACACCTCAAACACCTCAAGAGGGACCAATGTAAGTTGTAGAAACTTACGGAACTAGCACAAGACTTTCAGTTTGAAAACTAAGTCAAAAAATGCACTTTTCCAACATTGAAGCTTGAAAATAGGCCATCGGGGGCCAAAATCATGAAACAACCATGAGAAAGTCCAGGGAACACCTCAAACACCTTGGAAAGGGCCATTGTAACTTGTGTAAACTTATGGAACTAGCATGGGACTCCCAGTTTTGAAACTAAGTCGAAAAATGCATTTTCCCAACACTTAAGCTTGAAAATAGGCCATCGGGGGCCAAAATCGTGTAACAACCACAAGAAGGCCCGGGGAACACTTTGAACACCTTGTGTGGGTTACAGAACTAGCACGGGACTCTTGGTTTGAAAACTAAGTCGGGAAAGGCATTTTCCAACACTTAAGCTTGAAAATATGCCATTAGGGGGCCAAAATCGTGTAATAGCCACGAGAAGGCTCGGGGAACACCCTGAACACCTCGGGAGGGACCAATGTAAGTTGTGGAAACTTATAGAACTAGCACAGGACTCCTTGTTTGAAAACTAAGTCGAAAAATGCATGTTAAATTTTATATTTGATTGATAAGATAATAATTGTCTAACTTGCATTCTTTTTTTCTTTTCTTTTTTTTTTTGTTGTTTTTATTTTGTTTCGTTTTGTTGCAGATTCGAGATTAGATATGGACGTGTTTGGTAATCTAGAGAGCAGAATCTTGCTCATTTTGTGTTTTTTGGTCATATTACCTTACATGTATTTTGGTTGCATTGTAAATTTTATATTTTTGTGGGTGTTACGGAACATGTTTGGTAATCCGTACTTGATATTATATTTTTGTGGATATTAGGAGACATGTTTGGTAATCCGCATGCAGTTAACATTGCATTTTTGTGGATATAATGCTGAAATTCAACTGTGGTGTTTATAAAAATGAACATATTTGTATATAGATTTGTAAAAGATATTTTATTGAATAGGTCATTGAAATGTGCAGGGAATTTTTAGTGAAAAGAAAATTTGAAAATTGAAAATATTACCCTCATTTTTAAAAATTTTAATTATTATTAGCGACGAAAAAAAAATGTCGCTATTAGTTTTCAAACAACATGAAGAATAATTTTGTCACTAATGATATAGTTCCAAACAAATAATTTCGTTACCCTTGCTAAATATTTCGTCGCTAAATTGAAATATTTGGCAGCAAAATGTTTTTTTGTCGTTGAAGAATTTTCTTTTATGCTCATTTTAGTGACGAATTTTTTTGTCACCTTAATCTATTTTATTGGTGAGGATAAATTTCGTCATTAAAACCTTTATTTTCATATTTGGTAACAAAATATTTCGTCGCCAAATTTTTTTTAAAAAACTATTATCTAATTCTAGTGACGAAATTGATGTTATAGAGGACGAAAAATACAACATTTAGAAATGAAAATTTTCATCGTCAAAAATGAAAAATAGACGACGAAACGATTTTTCGTCACAAGGTAATTTTAGCGACAACATGTAGGCGACAAACATGATGGCAAAATTATTTCATCCCAGATCACTTTGGTTACAAAAATTTGATGTTTGGAGACAAAATGAGTTTGTCACCGCAAACTTTTTTTGTTGTAGTGTTCTTGTCACATAAGAGGTACGTAAATGGCTTGCAAGCGTCTCAATGGGCATCGCGATGGCCGCCTGTAATGCCCCAAATTTCTAACCCAAATGATAATACAACAATCGTGGCTCTTTCAAGGAAAACCAAATATAAATCTTCAAACTTACATTATATGATACAATAGTTCTTCATGCAACAATATATTAATCCAA
This sequence comes from Camellia sinensis, assembly GCF_004153795.1. Lineage (NCBI taxonomy): Eukaryota > Viridiplantae > Streptophyta > Magnoliopsida > Ericales > Theaceae > Camellia > Camellia sinensis. Next base: position 690,285 of record NW_021025089.1, read on the forward strand.
TAACAAGTAAATAAACAAATAAATATCGCCAAGGGTTTACAAGTTTCCAAGGCTTGAGCCTGGTTACACAAAATGGTTATTCAAACCCACATAAACACAGCTCTTGGCTTACACACAGAGTCATAGCAAAATGAGAGCATTGTACTTCCAACACACATACTTCCACGCCCTTAGTTGGGTGTGATCACCACATCTTTTCTTGCACAAAAATCCTGTAGGGTGGGCATAAAACCCGGTAGGAAATTCTTAAAAAAGTATATACATTTTATACAAGTCTCAAGAGATGAAATGCACATGCCATGCTATGCCCTATTTGAAGATAAATCATATAGCGATCCCGGTTTTCCCTCCATGGTTTATTGTATTCCGAACTCGGTTCCGTGGATGTTTGTTATTGTCTATATTGCATTTTCGTCCTTTAATTCTTTGTATTTGAGTTTTGGGATGTGTTGGGTGAGTTTGAAACAGGTTAGTTGTGTTTTGAAACAAATGGTCGTTGTCCAAATTTTGGTTTCTTCGCTCGAGCGAGGCTTTTGTCGCTCAAGCAAGCGTGGGTTTTTAGTTCCTTCGCTCGAGCCAGGGTTCCTTCGCTCGAGCGAGCACTCTTGCACTCGAGCGTGCATCTACGTCTCTTTTTGACTTGAAGGTTATGTTTTTTCGCTCGAGCTCGCTCGCTCTATGTTTAGGTTTCTACGCTCGAGCGAGGACTCCTGCGCTCGAGCGTGCTTCTGGGTTACAGACCTGAAGCTTTGCGTTGTTCGCTCGAGCGACGCTTCTTGCGCTTGAGCGAGCCTCGAGTATATCAGATTGCAACAGCGGGTTCGTTCTACACTTTTTGATCTCATTTTCTTCTAAAACCCTAGATCCGAGTCTCTCTCTCTCTATACGCTCATTCTCTCTACAAATACACCTAGTTCTAGTGGTCTTCTACCTTAGTCTCTTTGTAAGAAAGGTAGAGCTTGGTGTGGGCTTCGTTTTGATTCGAAAAAGATTGGATTTGGAGCATTTTGAGTTTCTTCCTTTCTCTCCATTGAGCTCCGAAATTTGAGGTAGGATAAACTACTCCTTGTTATGAGTTTGAACATAAATTTTAGTCATTTTGTGTAAATGGTGGGTTGTGATGATTTTGGGTATGGTTAGGGTTTGAGATTGAAAATGGAAAAAAGGGGTTTTCAATTGTTAAGCCCCATGTGTATGTGAGACCTTGGAGAATGGGATTATTGGTATAAAATTGAGCCTTGGGGCTAAAGTTGAAAAATGGGAAAAATGCCCTAATTAGAAGTGATTAATTAATTTGTATAATTAATTTGGGAATGTATGGAAATATGAAATTGAGTTGAAAATCATGAAATTGGGAAATTATGAGTTTAAATGGTGTAGTTAGGTTGATTAATTACTCACCTATGAAATTGTCAATAATTTATCTGTTTGATAAATTTATTATCTGTTTAGAAATAATTATTTTGGGCTATCGGTGGAGGATAGTCTTGAATTGTGTTAGGCACTGTATGTTGATTAGGGAAAACTGAAACTAATCAATTGGGTTATGTCATTGAATATGACGGTTGAATTAACACATTGAATATGTGCCTGGATTGATCATTGTATATGATAAAGCGTTTAAATACATTGCATATGTATCTGTTTGGGAGGAGATAGGGGATGTACTCCATGGTTTTGGGAGGAGATAGGGGATGTACTCCCAAACCTGTTTGGGAGGAGATAGGGGATGGACTCCATTAATAACTAAGTTGGCCGGGGTGTCCAGGGTGAAAGTTCCAAAATCTTAATTACGTTTGCATAACGTAGATGAAATGAAGTGTTGATAACGTGAGTTATAGTCTCATTTTGAATTGAAGTATTGAAGTGGTAATAATTTGAGTTGTAGTCTCATTAAAAATTAAGTACGATCGAAGTATCGATAATATGAGTTGTAATCTCATTTTGAACTTTTCGGATAAACAATGAACCATATCTATGAATTGGATTGCATAATGAAACGAAAAAGGATTGAAAACATGATTGTGACTATGAATTGGTTATGGAAGAGATGTACGTTTATTTATATGAGTTAAACATTTATCATATGCTAATGTTTTAGTTAATTCTCATGTTATGTTTAGCGTATCTCTACTGGGCTTTGGCTCACCCTATATGGGACATCATTTTCAGGTACAGGTGATATGCTGCCTCCAAGGATGTAGCTTGGGAGGTTTAGAAGCTGAAGGCCTATTTTTGTTGTTATCTTTTTGTATTACATGTAATTCAAGCCAAGGGCTTAATATGTTAAGAGTTAGAGCTCTTTTTTTTTGCAATCAAGTGTTGACTTGGAAAGTTGTAAGCCCATAGGGCATTTACTTTTGTTGTTAACATGTAATACTTTTGTAATGAACACTCTGATAAATGAATATATGTTTATTTCTCCTATGTCTATGGTTATCATGATTGGTTGGTTTATGTACTTAAAGTTGAGGGTGTTACAACTTGGTATCAGAGCGTACCGGGTTTGAATACTTTGGGTACATGGGAAGTGGTTAGTACCACAATAGGTTTGTCTCGCTTGTTAAAGACTTAAGTGTAATGTTATGTACTTATGTGATAACATGTTTATGTGACTAAATGTATATGGAATTTAGTTTCTAGGATGTTGATCGATTCTATGGGTTTCTGGGAGTCCTGTTAGAAAGGCATTTGATCACTGCCATTTCTAACCGGAACTCTAGCAATGCCACGGAACGGTCATTATCCGGAAATGAAATTTGTAAGTGTTTATGTGACTATGTGCTTTCGTGGAGTGAATTACAGTTATCCAATGTATTAGGACGCGAGTGAAATAGTTTCGGCACATTTGTGAATGTGCTAATCCTTTTGTTACCTTTATTATGATGTTAGGACGAGGACGTGGTGGTAAGCGTGGTAGGCCTAGGAGGCAGGAGATGCCTATACCGGATGAAATCCCGGTACAGGAGGAGGGTGTTGGTTAGGCCAATATGGCCGAGCCAGTAGGTCAGCAGGCCATGGACACCTTAGCCCGCGAGATGGCAGGAGCGTTTAGGGAATTCATGGACATTCTCTGAGCTGAGAATCAAGTCCAGGCCCATGTAGCTGAGGCAGGGCCGTCATTTTTGAAGAGAGAGTTTTTTCGATCGAATCTGGACGAGTTTTTGGGGGATTCAAAAGAGCCACTGAAGGCTGATGAGTGGCTAGAGCAGATGACGAAGACGTTTGAGATGCTAGGCATCGAAGATAGAGGTTTACGGGTGACCTTGGCGTCCTTCCAGTTGAAGGGAGACGCAGGTCAATGGTGGAAGTTTGTGCGAGAGCGTATTGGGGGAACTTGGAAGGCATTTGTTGACACCTTTCAGGAGAAGTTTTTGCCTCCCACTGTTAGGGAGAAGTTGGGGATCAGTTCTATTAGCTCAAGCAGCTGAATACACCAGTGGCAAAGTTTGAAGCCGCTTTTACTAGCTTATCAAGGTTCGTACCAGAGTTGGTGGCGACCGAAGAGCGTAGGTGGTTGGAGTTTGAGAAGAAATTGAGGACCGGACTCATGTTTTAAGTGGCCAAGTCCATGATCAGGGAGTATGGGCGCCTTGTGCAGGCTGTAGTCCATCTTGAGACCATTATGCATGCGGAGGAGGAGAGGATGAGGGGCTCCAGGAGGAGTCAAGATGGCTAAGGGGATAGTAAGAAGTAGAAGAGTTCTAACCCTTAGCAGTCCTAGAGAGTACATTCTAGATCTACCTTTCCAGTACTGAGTTTAGGTTCTGGGAGAGGCGGTCAGGGAGACATCACTTGTTACAAATGTGGTCAGCTGGGCCACAAGTCTCCAGCTTGCCCGTAGAGGGGAGGAGGGCAGAGAGTAGCTTCTTCTTCGGCTCGTCCTCTGAGCCAGAGTCTGGGTAGAGGCAAGCTGCTTTCGTGTTATTAGTGTGGGCAGACAGGGCACCTGAAAAGGTTTTGCCCCCAGTTGAGTGGCATATCTGGTACATCTGGTTCGAGACAAACACAGAGTCATCAACCAGCTCAATCAGTTCAGGCCTTGAGGGCCAATCAGGGAGCCTCTTCAGTTTAGTCTATGCAGCAGTCTTATGCTCCAAGAGGTGAGCAGGTAGATCAGAGACCTACAGGGCGCGTGTATGCTATTACAGTGTCGGATCTTGTACCAACTCCGTCTGTTGTGAGAGGTACCTTTTTGTTTTGTAACTCGGTTGCTAATGTGTTGATTGATACGGGTGCATCCCATTCTTTTATATGTACTGCTTTTGCTTCTGTTTTGGGATTAGAGTTGGCACAGTTAGCTTCTCCTATTTGTGTTGTATCACCAATTGGGGGTGAGATGGTTTTGAAACAAGGGTGTCGGGGATGTGATATAGAGGTAGCTGATCGCCGGCTTCCATTTTCTTTTGTAGTGATAGTTATGTTAGGTTTTGATATGATTTTGGGTATGGACTAGTTATCGTCATACCGGGCTGTTATTGATTGCTATTGCTAGAGGGTTACTGTATGTACCTTGAGCGGGGATTGTTTTCATTTCTTGGGAGATCGGGTTAGTAGAGTCTTGCCACCAGTGTATGATCGCGTTAGTCGAGTCTTGTCTTCTCGCTAGCTGTATGAGTAGTGAGTGTGATGAGACCTGGACTGAGTTGCCCAGAGTGGTTTGTGAGTACTCGGACATCTTTCCCGAGGATCTTGTTAGTTTGTCACTCCATGAGAGAGATCGAGTTCTCTATTGACTTAGTACCTGGCACGGCACCGATTTCTATGGCACCGTATCGTTTTGCCCCAGCCGAGTTGAGTGAGTTGAAGATTCAACTCCAAGAGTTATTAGATATGGGCTTTATCCGCCCTAGTACTTCGCCTTGGGGAGCACCAGCCCTCTTTGCTAAAAAGAAAGATGGGGCTTTGAGACTTTGCATTGATTACCGAAACTTGAACTGGGCTACGGTTAAGAACAAGTACCCTGTGCCTCGTATAGATGACCTGTTTGACCAGTTGAAAGGATCCCGTTGTTTCTCAAAGATAGACTTGAGATCGGGTTACCATCAGTTGAGGGTCAGGGAGGAGGATATCCCAAAGACGGCATTCCGTACGCGGTATGGCCATTATGAGTTTCTGGTGATGCCTTTTGGGCTTACCAATGCACCGGTGGTGTTTATGGACTTGATGAACCAGATCTTCTGGGAATTCTTAGATCGTTTTGTAGTCGTTTTGTGGACGACATTTTGATTTATTCACCTTCTGAGGAGGAGCACAAGGAACACTTGATAGTGGTGCTTGACTTTCTTAGAGCCCATAAGCTATATGCTAAGTTTGGGAAGTGTGAGTTCTAGCTAAAAGAAGTTAAGTTCTTAGGCCATGTGGTATCCGGGGAAGGGATGTCTGTTGATTCATTCAAAATAGAGGGAGTGCAGGACTGGGCATAGCCTAAGAGAGTTTTTAAGATCCGCAGTTTTCTGGGATTGGCCAGTTATTACCGTCGATTTGTGAGGGATTTCTCCAGGCTAGCTTCGTTGTTGACTAGATTGACATGGAAAGGGGTCAAATTTGTATGGAGTGAGACTTGTGAATAGTCGTTCCAAGAATTTAAGATTAGACTTACCACCGCTCCAGTCTTGATTATTCCGGAGAGGGGTTTGGGTTATGCGGTATATTGTGATGCCTCACGAGAGGGTTTGGGTTGTGTATTAATGCAGAAGGGGAAAGTAGTAGCCTATGGCTCACGTCAATTGAAAACACACGAGAGGAACTACCCTACTCATGACCTAGAGTTAGCAGCTGTGATTTTTTCCTTGAAGATTTGGAGGCACTATCTTTATGGTGTGAGATTCGAGATGTTCTCGGATCATAAGAGTCTGAAGTATTTGTTTACACAGAAAGAATTAAATTTGAGGCAGATGAGGTGGATGGAGTTCATTGAGGATTACGACTTTGAGTTGCATTATCATCCGGGGAAGGCCAATGTTGTGGCCGATGCCCTAAGCAGGAAATTCATTAGTGATGTAGCTTATATTGCCATTTGGGAATGGGAGATGTTAGGTGCACTTGGTGAGTTTGACTTGCATCTGGGCGAGACTGTTGAGTCTGCAGCCTTGTCTTCTGTGGTTGCACAGCCTACACTAGTGAATCGAGTGTTAGAGGCACAGAGAGGTGACCTTGAGATAGAATCCCTCTGGGAGAAGATCTCTAGTGGGAAGGTAGAGAAGGGCTTGACTGTGTATCCTGACCTGAGTGTGAGGTACCGAGACCGTTTGTTTGTGTCGGAGTCTTGCCGAGAGGAAGTACTTCGAGAGTTTCATCATTCACGTCTTGCGGTGTATCCGGGAGGCACGAAGATATATCATGATCTGAGCCGCCAGTTTTGGTGGGAGGGATGAAGAAAGATGTGGCAGTTTTTATATCTAAGTGCCTTACTTGTCAGCAAGTGAAGACCGAGCATCAGAGTCCAGCGGGTTTGTTACAACCCTTGCCTATTACTGACTGGAAATGGGAGCACATCATGATAGATTTTGTCGTGGGTCATCCGAGGACTCAACGGGGTAGTGATGCCATTTGGGTGGTAGTGGTGTGAGGTACTGAGACCGTTTGTTTGTGCCGGAGTCTTGCCGAGAGGAAGTACTCCGAGAGTTTCACCATTCACGCCTTGCGGTGTATCCGAGAGGCACTAAGATGTATTGTGATTTGAGTCGCCAGTTTTGGTGGAGAGGGATGAAGAAAGATGTGGCAGTTTTTATATCTAAGTGCCTTACTTGTCAGCAAGTGAAGGCCGAGCATCAGAGTCCAGCGGGTTTGTTACAACCCTTGCCTATTACTGAGTGGAAATGGGAGCACGTCATGATAGATTTTGTCGTGGGTCATCCGAGGACTCAACGGGGTAGTGATGCCATTTGGGTGGTAGTGGACCGGTTGACTAAGTCGGCACATTTTATTCCTATGCGCATGAGAGATTCGGTAGATCATCTTGCCGACTTGTATATTCGGGACATAGTGAGGTTGCACGGGGTCCCAGTGTCGATTGTCTCAGATAGAGATCCGCGTTTTACTGCTAGCTTGTGGCAGAGTTTGCAGAGTGCCTTGGGCACTAAGTTGACCTTAGCATCGCTTACCATCCTCAGATTGACGGGCAGTCCGAGCGTACTATTCAGATTCTAGAGGATATGCTCCGAGGCTATGTCCTTGACTTTAGTGGGTCGTGGGAGAGGCACTTACCCTTAGTGGAATTTTCCTACAACAACAGTTTTCAATCGATTATTGGTATGGCACCGTTTGAGGCCTTGTATGGACGACCGTGTAGATCTCCTATATGTTGGGCCGAGGTGGGTGATGCACCTTTGTTGGGCTCGTAGTTGGTGCGAGAAACGACGGAGAAAGTTGGACTTATCCGTAAGAGGCTAGTTACAGCCTGTGTCGCCAAAAGAGTTATGCCGACCGTAGGAGGAGACCTTTGTCATTTGATGTGGGTGATCACGTCTTTCTGAAAATATCACCTAGGAGGGGTTTGATGGGTTTGGGAAGAGTGGGAAGTTGTCCCCTCGATTTATTGGCCCTTTTGAGATCCTTGAACGGATTGGAGAGGTTGCATGCCGTTTAGCTTTACCGTCGCAGTTGTCCGAGGTGCATGACGTGTTTCATGTTAGTATGCTTCAGAAGTACGAGTCGAATCCATCGCATGTATTGGATTAGACCGACTTAGAGGTAGATGAAGATGCTTCGTATGAAGAGAGACCAGTGAGGGTCTTGGATAGACGGGACCAAGTCTTGAGAGGCAAGACGATACCCTTGGTAAACGTTTTGTGGAAACATCATGGGGTTGAGGAAGCCACTTGGGAACGTGAGTTGGATGTACATGAGAAATATCCGGACCTGTTTGTTAATGTTTGAGCATATGTTGGAAAATTTTGTTTTGTAATCTAAGAACATTATGGGGGTGTTTGGTGGGATTTTTTTTAGCCAACTTATGCCTTTTGGCTTTTAAAAAGTTATTTTGGACTGTTTGATTAAACTTATTTCAAACAGTTTATGATTCTAACAACTTATTTTAAGTCAAAAAAGCTGATTCTGAGAAGCTGCTCACCCCTTACTTCTGATTATCAGCTTCTGTTGTGGACATGTTAATTCACGGTTATTCTCTTAGATTTTTTTATTTTTTATTTTTAAAAAAATAGAAAAAGATCCAAATGGACTATAAAATATTATTATTATTCTTTATGAGAAATGTAGACAAATACTGAATAATAAAAAATAAAAGTTAATTGAAAAAGCTACTTCACAGCTTATTTAACAAACATTACTCAGCAACTTAAATCTATAATCCAATAGTTATACCAAACAGATTAACAACTTCTCATTAAAGTCATAATCTATAATCTGTTAAGTTATAATTTATAATCTGTTTTAACAGCTACACCAAACAGGACCTATATATGTTTAGTTTGTAAAACATTGTATATGTTTTGAGAACATGAGAGTTATAAGAATGATGCAAGTTTAGTTAAACACTGTATATGTTGAATGTGTTTTAGAAATGCAAATATCTTATTAACATTGAATATGTTATGGAATTATGGGATATATGTGTTGAAGTTAATGAATTTCAAAGGAATGCATGTTGATAATGCATAATGAGCTATACTTTGTAATGATGTTCTCTTGACAACAGATGGAATGACCGGTGAATGGATCATGGTGGTGGATGTTGAATTATAATGTTGTTGAGAATTGAAAAAAAATCACAATTTTGAAACTTATATATAATTTCGGGGACGAAATTCTTTAAGGGGGAGGTTATAACGATCCCGATTTTCCCTCAATTGTTTATTGTATTCCGGACTCGATTCCGTGGATGTTTGTTGTTGTCTATATCGCATTTCCGTCCTTTAATTCTTTGTATTTGAGTTTTGGGATGTGCTGGGTGAGTTTGAAATAGGTTGGGTGTGTTTTGAAATAAATGGTTGCTGTCCAGATTTTGGTTTCTTTGCTCAAGCGAGGCTTTTGTCGCTCGAACGAGCGTGGGTTTTTAGTTCCTTCGCTTGAGCTAGGGTTCCTTCGCTCGAGTGAGCTTTGAGTGGTGTGTCTCTTGGCTCGAGCGAGCACTCTTGCGCTCGAGCGTGCGTCTACGTCTCTTTTTGACCTGAAAGTTATGTTTCTTCGCTCGAGCGAACGAGCTCTATGTTTAGGTTTCTTCGCTCGAGTGAGGACTCCTGTGCTCGAGCGTGCTTCTAGGTTGCAGACCTGAAGCTTCATGTTGTTCACTCGAGCGAGGTTCTTATGTGTCTGGTAGCTCGAGTGACCACTTCTTCGCTCAAGCGAGCCTCGAGTATATCAGATCGCAGCAGCAGGTTCGTTCTACACTTTTTGATCTGCTTTTCTTCTAAAACCTTAGATCCGACTCTCTCTCTCTTTCTCTATATGCTCATTCTCTCTACAAATTCACCTAGTTCTAGTGGTCTTCTACCCTAGTCTCTTTGTAAGAAAGGTAAATCTTGGTGTGGGCTTCGTTTTGATTCGAAAAAGATTGGATTTGTAGCACTTGAGTTTCTTCCTTTCTCTCCTTTGAGCTCCGAAATTCGAGGTAGGGATAAACTACTCCTTGTTATGAGTTTTAACATAATAAAATGGTGGGTTGTGATGATTTTGGGTGTGTTAGGGTTTGAGATTGAAAATGGAAAATAGGGGTTTTCAATTGTTAAGCCCCATGTGTATGTGAGACCATGGAAAATGGGATTATTGGTATAAAATTGAGTCTTGGGGCTAAAGTTGAAAAATGGGGAAAATGCCCTAAGTAGAAGTGATTAATTAATTTGTATAATTAATTTGGGAATGTATGGAAATATGAAATTGAGTTGAAAATCATGAAATTGGAAAATTATGAGTTTGAATGGTGTAGTTAGGTTGATTAATTACTCACCTATGAAATTGTCGATAATTTATCTATTTGATAAATTTATTATCTGTTTAGAAATAATTGTTTTGGGCTATCAATGGAGGATAGTTTTGAATTGTTGTAGGCACTGTATGTTGATTAGGGAAAACTGAAACTAATCAATTGGGTTATGTCATTTAATATGACGGTTGAATTAACACATTGAATATGTGCCTGGATTGATCATTGTATATGATAAAGCGTTTAAATACATTGCAAATATATCTGTTTGGGAGAAGATAGGGGATGTACTCCATGGTTTTGGAAGGAGATAGGGGATGTACTCCCAAACCTGTTTAGGAGGAGATAGGGGATGGACTCCATTGATAACTAAGTTGGCCGGGGTGTCCAGGGTGAAAGTTTCGAAATCTTAATTATGTTTGCATAACGTAGATGAAATGAAGTGTTGATAACGTGAGTTGTAGTCTCATTTTGAATTGAAGTATTGAAGTGGTAATAATTTGAGTTGTAGTCTCATTAAAAATTAAGTACGATTGAAGTATCGATAGTATGAGTTGTAATCTCATTTTGAACTGTTCGGATAAACAGTGAACCATATCTATGAATTGGATTGGATAATGAAACAGAAAGGAATTGAAAACATTGTTGTAACTATGGATTGGTTATGGAAGAGATGTACGTTGATTTATATGAGTTAAACATTTATCATATGATAATGTTTTAGTTAATTCTCATGTTATTTTTAACGTATCTCTACTTGGCTTTGGCTCACCCTATATGGGACATCATTTTCAGGTACAGGTGATATACTGTCTCCAAGGATGTAGCTTGGGAGAGGTTTAGAAGCTGAAGGCCGATTTTTGTTGTTATCTTTTTGTATTACATGTAATTCAAGCCAAGAGCTTAATATGTTAAGAGTTAGAGCTCTCTTTTGTTGCAACCAAGTGTTGACTTGGAAAGTTGTAAGCCCGTAAGGCATTTACTTTTGTTGTCAAACATGTAATACTTTTGTAATGAACACTCTGATAAATGAATATATGTTTATTTCTCCTATGTCTATGGTAATCATGATTGGTTGGTTTATGTACTTAAATTTGAGGATGTTACAAATTATATTTTCATCTTTTGAAACCCACCATGCCCAATGATATCATGCAATTTCAATTGTTCAAAACTTAACAATTTATTTCAAGGGTGGTAAATACGACTCTGGTAATCCCTAGGTCGGTGTTTGCAAGTAGACTATAGAAGTACTACCAAATTGTCATTTTTACCGGTATTAACTAGAAGGCTCGACACCTATCTACGCGGGTTTTCGGTCTTTCGCCCCGGACTCTCAGGCCAACTTATTCAATCTCATCTACACCACCTATCAAGACTTACCAACGTATTTACCCCAAAACCATTCTATGAAAACTTGTTTCTTATCATTCTTTTTTCAATACAAATTTTCAATTCAACTTTCAAAGTTTAATGTAATCAAATGAATTGATATGTCAATTTCACAAGATGAATATAAATACTTTTATTTTAATTCACCATCCAAGGAATAACACAATTCCCTCTTTTCAAGTATCCTCAACAATTAGTTATTTTAAGACTATTTCAACGTTTTGAACAATAATTTCCAAAATGAGCAACAATCCTCATATTCCTTGAAATTCATCATTTATATAAATATAAATAAGAAATTTTCCAAACATCCATTTGTTTTGACACCCAAAATAAATATAATAATATCGTTCATGGATTTTCAGTCTCTTTTAAAAAAAATCCCAAATTCTAGGTTTTTCCACCAAAACTATACAACTCAAATCTTTTGAAAGAAAACTTTCCAAAATCATCTTTTCTTCAATCAACAAAGACCAAAACCTATAAGATCATTTTAAAAGAACAAGAGACAAACCCACTTTTAAAATCGCTCAACTTCTCGAATCAACAATCAATTTTCAAAGTGATCGAAAAATGATTTCGAAAATCATCTAGATCTTGCAAAAAATATATATAACTCTAAGAAAATCCCTACCTCAAGTTTTGATGAAGAAATGAGATGAAACCCCTAAAATCAACGGTGTCAAAACTCGACCTTCACCGCACACAACGAAGCCCTCAAGAAGTTAACCAAGTTTGATGAAGAACCCATGGCAGAACTCTAATGGATCTTCAGAAATCGAGATTTTGATCCGATTTGGCATAGGAAAATGTAGAGAGAGGGGAGAGGAATGGGTTTTTAGAGAGAGATATATAAAAGTGATCTGAAATATCAGATTCATAAACTGATATAACATGGTCAGCTCAAGCGTGGAAAGCCCCGCTCGAACGTCAAATACACTTTCCCAGTACTTTTGCAGATAGGTCAAACTTCTGGAACAAAACATTCTTCGCTCGAGTGCATAAACGGCCGCTCGAGCGGACAAGCAACTTCTAATGCATTTTGCATTTTTGCTTCGGGGGCGCTTGCCCCTCAACCCCGCCAAGGCGCTGCCCTAAGACCCGCCAAGGGGAGCTGCCCCTTGGACCCCGGCGAGCTGACCGGGCAGCTCGATTCCCGACATACTCAGCGAAGTGGCAAAATTGGGATCGCTACACCGCTGCTACCACTCTCTGTTTTGCCTTTTTTTTTTTTTTTTGGGAGGACATCGTTTTGTGCACTATACCAACACCCAAGATAAATCCTCTCTAGAGGATTTGAATGTTGTATGCAGCTAAAACCGTTAGATTTTATTTGTAATTTTTGACTTCAATAATTTAATTTTAAAAATATTATATCAAATTTTTTGTAGGTCTGTATTATATAAAATGATTTAAAAATAATTTTTTTAAAAAATAAAAAAAATTACTCAATACAAAAAGTTACTAATAAAAGATCAATCCCAAATTCATTTTGTTTGGTTTTGAGTTTTCAAATATATTTTACGAATTTTCAATTCATATATATATATTTTTATTTTTAGTGAAAATTTTAAAATATTTTAATGAATTTTTTTAAATACACATAATTTAGATGTACTTAAAAAATAAACATCCATAAACAAATATTTAAAAATTTAATAAATATAAAAATATATTGAAATTTTCTATTTTTAAGTATTTAATAATTTTTTTTTTAAAAAAACCCATATATTATAATTTTTAAGTATATTTAAATAAATTGAATCTAAAGAATAAAATAAAATAAATTAAAATAGTTCAACTAAAAAGTATATATGAATTAAAAATTTTATAAAGTCCAGAACGAAACCGCGTGGCAGCCAACTTTGGTCAACCAAGTCGTATGGTGATATGGACTTGTGTCACCATGCTTTCGACTGCACTTGACTTATTTATGTCACTAATATTTATGCCCTTGAAATAGTTAATAGATGTTTTAAATTTTCTTTTTTATAAAAATAAAAAATTCAAAAAATTATATTTAAGATTTTGAAACACTTAAAATCTTAAAAATGAAAAATTATTTAGGTATAATATATAGTATAGATAGATAGATAGATAGATAGATAGATTGTGAGATTTAGGAAATAAATAAATATTATGGGAAAGATTTTAGGAACTTGTAGTTCAATTATTATTATTTTTTTAAAATCTATAGTTATTTTGTGCCAATAGTATTACTTTTAAAATTAAAAAAATTAGCAATTAGTTTTTTTTTTTTTTAAATCTATAGTTACTTTGTTAGCCAATAGTACTATTTTTAAATATTTTTAAAATTACAAAATTAACAATTGTGGTTTTACGTTTTTTTAATCTATAATGTTTTTTTTTAAAATATATATATATATATATAATTACTTTGTTATGAGATGAGATTTGTGTGGTTTTTTTTTAATTTTATTTTAATGTATAGTTACTTTGTTATGAGATGAGATTTAGAAAATAGAGAAATATTGGGGGGAGAGATTTTAGGAACTTGTAATTCAAAATTTTATGTGGTTTTTTTTTTTTAATCTATAAATACTTTGTTAGCTAATAGAATTATTTTTAAATATTTTTAAAATCACAAAAATTAGCAATTGTAGAATGAGACTTTAGAGCTCTCACAAGCTTTCTCACTAGTCATTCAAAATTTTAGGCAGATTTATTTTTTTTTGTTTTTTTATTATCTATAATTACTTTTTCAGCCAATAGAATTATTTTTAAATATTTTTAAAATTACAAAAATTAGCAATTGTAAAATAAGACTTTGGAATTCTCACAAGCCTTCTCACTAGAAATCATATTTTTCTTACATAATATATAGATCATTTGGTATAATTTTTTAGCTATGTAATTAATATCTTAAATTAGACTGCCATTTTATTGTACCTCATCTTTTAATAAATAAAATTTACATTCCGTACTGTCTTATAATTTTTCCATCAAAAATATAGTATTGGAAAAAAAAAATTAAAAACTTAGAGAGATCATCTTATCTCCATTGCAAAATTAATCTTGAAATAAGGGGCCTTTTCATCTTCAATATCAAAATAATTTTAAAATTAATGAATAGTAGTGTAATGTTGAAGAACTTAAATTAGGTTGATCTTCAATCAAAAATCTCAACAAATCAAGGATCATCCAAATTGGTAACTGTGGTCTAGTTTACTGTTCTTGTGAAAAGAACGTGGGCTCTTCCTTGAAAGCAAAGGATGTACACAAAAGTCAATACAATCCATTCAATTTGGTCCAAGTTCACACAACTACTCCTGGGCCCCTCTTCCAAGGGCACAGGGCAAACCCGCAAGACCATGAAATCCAGGGAGAGGTTATTCCACGCCATTTATTATGACAAGTCTCATGATAATTTGTCTTCAATTCAAAATATAAACCAGAGTATGTTGTCTTGTCATGAGTTTTATTTTAAAGTAATGTTAGCAATATCAAAAGTTTTATTAAAATTTTTATTAAATGTTTCAGATGATATCAAACTCATATTATGTGGGTTTCATGTGGATCTCACGCTATGTGAAACATTTGGTAAAAACTTTAGTAAAAATTTTAAAATTTCTAACATTTTTGTTTATTTTAATAATTTGAATTATTTATTTTGTAGAGTTTTTTTTTTATGTATGTTATTTTTGAAAAAAAATTAGTTCATTTTTTTTTTGTTTTTTTTTTTCAATTTATCATAATTATCTCAAAAAAACAAATAAATGAGGAGTGTGTTTTTTTTAAAAAAAAAACTTCATTTTTTGGATAACAACTTGATAAATTGAACATGCAACGATCATCGAATCATTCTAATTCTTTTTAATGATGATATACACAAAACACTTTACAAAATAAACAGTTTAAATTATTGATACGAGGCTTATGGTAAATCCTACACACTAATACATTCTAATTCAATCCAACCCTTGATAAAAATTAACTCAAACATATAGGAGGATCACACTATTTTAAAAAACAAAATTCAAATTAAGGTGTCAGATGAACTTTTCCCAAAACCACCACATAATTTTTACAAGAACCATTACTCGCCTCGCCATCATGCCATTGGAAGAAGGGGCACCTGTGGGAACATCTCTACCAGCTAATGAATCATTTCAATAATACGAGCACTGCCATGCCAAGACATAGCTACACCGCTAAACTTCAAAATTTTGTTAAAGAGTATATTTAAATTTTTTATAAAATTTTAGAGCTTTTACAAATTTAATCAAATGAGTCTAGAAATAAAATATAGAGTTTTCAAGGCTTACTAATTAACTCTAGTGGAGTTAAAAATAAAAAAATAAAAGAATAAAAAATAAAAAAAGAAGCACACTTTATATCGAATTTTCAATCTTCTATAAATAAATTCAAAGTTTATTCATATTAGAGACTTATCCCATTTCATTTCTTTAAACCACTTAAGTTAGATTCATATAATCTAGCTGCTATGCCATCTATGGCTAATTAGCATTATTGTACACTTTATTTTATTTGTCTTTGTGTACCTTATTTTTTTGATTTATTTATTCATTTGTTTAGACTCACATCGCTTATTGTAACCAATTGATTTTAAATTGGTTGCCTAAAATAATTCTAACTTTTAGTTGTCTCTTGAGTCTCAATATTGACCATTTAATTCTCCAATGACTACTGTTGTGTTTATCTTCTAATAATTCTAATAATTTGTTCTCTTGCGGCTCTCGAGAATCAATTCTCTAACGATCATTGTTGTGTTTATTCTCATAAAATGTGAATATTTGCTTATTTTTGTTTAAATATTAATCTCCCAATATTTTGTTTTTATTTTTAATTTTATTAATTTGAATTATTTTTGTCAATATAATCAAAAATATATATAATTTACAAGTATCATGTGAAAGCTAATGTTAATACGTTTTTGTAGAAATAAAAATACTAAATAATAACATTGATGATGACTTATTGTGCTTCTCGCTATTATATATATGTTACTATGTACATATGCAAGGATAGTATAACCATCCCTCTCTCTCTCTAGTAAGATGGTGAACAACAGGGCTTTAGTTCTTACCACTTATTGTTGCTCCCTCTTCATTTGGTTCCTCTTCATTTCGAGTGCTATGGCTGCAAGACAATTATCCACTGTTTCTCAAACCGGTTTGTACTCTCTCTCTCTCTCTCTCTCTCTCTCTCTCTCTCTCTCTCTCTCTCATATTAGTACATATCCTAGTAGTTATGTTTACACATTCTTCTATTTTATTCTTGTATTATATATTATTGCAGCAGCATTCCATTCAAACAATTGTCCTGTGATCAACCCCGAACCAAGTAAGCCACCTACAGCCCCTGGCTGCAGAGCAAAATCTGAAACAAACCCCTAAAAAGAGAGAAGAGAAGAGAAGTGAAGCAAACCATGTCATATTACTTCCAAGGGAATTAGAAAGGACCTTAAATTTGCTATCCCTTACTTTTTTGTTAACTTTTTTTCTTTTTTCAGTTCTTATAATAAGGAAGAGTCCCGGTGTGGTTTCTTATATGTCTATATTGCCAAAATTATATTGCCCTTTGAGCTTTGTGTAAGTGTGTTTGGATTCTCAAGTCACTATTTCACAATAAATAGAATTTATATTAATACAATGTTTCTGTATTTTTTATTTTTACTTTTTTATTTCTATTTTTTTAATATTTTTTAAATTTTTTTATTTTTGGTTAGATGAGTTTGTTTGGGGTTGGCATCTTAATAAGGACAATTTACACTTGTGTCTATTTCTAAAACTCTAGGACCAATAAGCCCAATCTTAAATCTTCTTAGGCCAAAATGATATTATTTATCCAAAAGGACATTTATCTATTCAAAATTTACCTGTTTGTCTATATGTTCAAATACCATTTATCTATTTAAATGTCTCACTATCTATACGCGTGTTACTTATGTGTGTAACTTTTTGTTCAAATGTCTAACTATCTATTTAAATGTCTCAACTTTTGAACTTTTAAGGAAATCAGTCCAAGCTTTAAACTTTTAAGTTCATAAGTTATTTTTGTGGGACAATAATGCCCTCATATGTATTTAATATTAAAAATTTTAAGTTCTCATAACTTCATATGTACATGTTTGTTTTTAATAAAATTGAAAATTTTAATTGATTTTTCTGATATCAATATGAATCTAAAAGAACAAAACAAAACAATTGAATTTCACTATTTAGTTAGATTTCATTGTTTAGTTAGACTTAAAAAAAATAAAAATAAAAATAAAAACTAGACAATGAAATCAGCAACCAAATGACTTTAGAAATTAGGAAAAGATCTTACTAACAAATGCCCCTAGGCACAAATAAAAGACAAAAAAATTAAAGGACACAAAATACCTTTTATTAAATGCAATGTATTTTTATTGAAATCAACACATTTTTTTAACATTTTCACAAGTTTTTACACCACTACGAGAAAAAACACATTTACTGACCACTTTTGCCGACCAAAAATATTTTGGTCGCAAAAAAATCACATTTGCCTACTAAGAAAAAATTGGTAGGCAAAAGTTCATACTTTCACTGACTAAAGTAATTTGGTCGCTGAAAAGTAATTTTCCGCGACTAATTTAAAATATTGGTTGCCAAAAATTTAGGTGGGAAAGTGAAAAACTAGGGGGGGAGATTAAAATCTTTTAGCGACTATTACAATTTAGTCGCACATTTCAAAACGACGTCGTTTTGTTTGTTAAATGCAGAGAGTCCAAATAGCCGACCAACACTGTTTGTAGGGGAAAACAAATCAAACCCCTATAATATTTCATAAAAACGCGCCCAATCGATCCCATTCTCTCAGTCGCGTCACTCATCTCGCCTCTTCACCATCAACGCTGTCGTCCGCCGTCCTCGCCTCTCCACCGTCAACGCCACCGTCCGTCTTCGCCTCGCCACCGTTATCTAGGTATATTTTTTCAAGCGTCTGTCTATCTCTCTCTGTCCCACTTTTTCTCTTTGATTTCCCTTCTCTTTCTCATACTCTTCTTGTTTTGAAGAGAGCATTTCAGTAGAAGAAGGAGCTCTGTAACTCTGTACAGCTCATTGGCATCGTCGTTACACCTGTCCAAATCAAGCCCCTCAGCTCTGGCAAGGTCATCGCTTCGTCTTGCCTAGCCGTCAAGAAATCCTGTACCGACACTGCCTGGTAAACATTTCTTCATTTTTTTGTTGAAACCAACCCATTTATAAAATCAATAAGTATATGTAGGGTTTTTAGATTGTTTTGTTAGTCTTGTCTTGTTAATTCCAAAATGAGAGTCATTTAAGATTAGTGGGAATTTTGGCCCCAATTCCTGGGTTTGGCAATTTTGTTGCTAGTGTCTGATTAGTGATTATTTTGGCCCCAATCCCTAGGTTTGGGAATTTTGTTGCTAGTGTGCCTCATGTTTTTTAGCCTAAAAACAAATTGAGGTATAAATTCTATCTCCCTCTCTTACTCATTCTCTGTCTGTCTCTCCTTCTCCTTCTCAATGTTTGTGTTCATGCTCTGTTTTTTTTTTTTTTCCGTTCTTGTTGTTTTGTCTAAGGTAAGAAAACCGACTCAAATTTGTACTGTTCCTTTGTTTTTGGGATGATGAAAATGCATTAAAAATTATTATTATCATCTAAGTTTTCTTGAATTATGTAGATGTATTTATAATTTGTTCGTTTACTTAATTAAATATAAGAGCCATCTTCTGGAATAGAAAAATAATGTTAATGGTGAATCTGATATGTTATTTGCATTTTTTAAAAAAAATTTGTGGGTACGTAAATCTTTGATAGATTATCGTGTTTGGAGCCATCCCTGGTAAGAAATTCAAATCCACTTTCTCTTCTCTCTCAATTTCCCATCCTTCCCTTCAATTTTCTTAGTTCACTACTCTGTAGTCTGTAACACAAACCAGGATTAGGGGTTTTTATTTTTATTTTTATACTTGGAATGCAATTTGATTAGTTCTTGTTTTTTCTTGTTTAGATTTCTTTTGATGGTGAAATTGTAAAGCTAGAGCTTTTCTTGAAATGATTTACTCTGTTTCATTAGGATGGTTGTTTTATCTATATACCTAGAAACCGAACTTTGAGAAATTTAGATGTTGTAATTGAAATGTCGCCGGAAGGGGCGAATTTAGGTGGTGATGGAGCAAAATACTTGTTTGCCATGGAGTACCATAATAATGTCAGTACCTCTTTCTATCTCTAGGTTTCACTATCTTCAAGGCAAACTTTTTCTTCCTTGTCCCCAAAGTTTGAGAGGGAATGATAAGATATCTGAGTCATGTGTAGCTACAGCTGATCAGCTAAAGTCTTCTATCTCCTATGTGATTTTGATTTTCATTCAATTTGTTCATTTCCAAGTTCTTTTCTTTAATTTAATTTATGTGTAAATTATGCACACCACCTGTTTGCTAATATGCCTTTGAAAATAGAAAGTACAAAATCTGTTAGTGTCTCAACCATGAATAAAGAGGCATTCTAACTACCAACCACCAACATTAAGCTATAAAATTTGGAATAGAAATTTATACTCTTGGTCTAGTAACAAATAATGAACCTTACCAAGCTTAAACAAAAGAAATCTAAGCTTCTTTCAGAAGGTGTATACTTAAGAAATCTAAGGTATGAAAATGTATACTTTAAGTGTAGTTTAAGTGAATTCTGTATATGTAAACAAATTGTATCTTAGTCAATATATAGTGGGCATTTTTTTTCTTTACAGCTTATTCATTTAAGGTAGGTACTGAATTTTCCTTGGCTGCATTTGCAGAACCGTTATACATGTTGACAAATCACTCGAATAATATTTGCTTTTCTAATAAATTTATTGTTTGAATATAGTTTCAGAAGCTAGGTATTGAATTTTACTCGGCTGCATTTGGTTTCCTAGGTACTCAATTAGATATTTGTTCATGTAAAATATATTTTGCACTATATGAAACAGAAAGGGAGAGAATACTCTTTATACTTACCCACGCAGTGAAAATTTGTCCGTTGGTCTGCCTTGATCTGGGTTTTGCAGGTCTGAGCTTGAAATCAACTATACATGGATCGCAATTGCAAAGGTAAGCTTCGTTAGAATTTCTGCTTTAAAGCAATTCATGTATAATGTTTATATTTGTTTTCTTCCCTCTTTATACTTACCCTGATAGGTGTGTTCATGTTCCTAGCACTGTGAGAATCAAAATCATTAAGATGTATAAAGTCTTGGTTTGCGTGGTTTCACATATGGTTTGTAGCTGCAATTTACACATTGTCAATTGGTCCATGAGGATGTATAATGCTATATCAGAACTTAGACAAGACAAAAGCATTCTATACATGTTTGGAATGTGGGAAAAAATATTTATTGATACCCACTCGTTAGATTGTTTCTTGAATGGACTGTAGTCCCTTGTTGCCTTGACTAGAACTTACTGCACATGAAAGCATACCTAATGGCCACATTGCCCTCAATGCCATCCAACGTCGCCATGCAAAAGTTTCTACTGGGGACACAATATCCATGAGCAGGTGATCATAAATTAGTAAGGAATTGTTGATTGCTATTGTTGTGTTTTTACCAAATTTTTAATGCTTTGTGGTGATAATATTTCTAGATTTGTTCCACCTGAAGACTTCAACCTAGCATTGCTTACTCTTGAATTGGAGTTTGTAAAGAAAGGGGGCTAAAGATGAGCAGGTATGAGCATTTTTCCATTATACATTTTTGGAAAATACAGTATCAATTGCAGCCTGATATAATGGGTTTGCACCAACTAGAATTTTATGTTGTTTTGATAGTTGAAAGCATTTTGCCTCATTTGGTTGCTTTATTTATGCTTAGGGATGAATGGCTGCCCTGTGTCATGACTTTTGTGCTATTGCTCCAGGGAAGTAACTGAATATGTTCGTTTGGCAGGTTGATGCTGTTCTTTTGTCTCAGCAGGTTCGAAAGAGATTTATCAACCAGGTAATAGCTGGTAGTGGTTTTCCTTACTTAATTCCCCCCCATATATTTATAGGCACTATTAGAGCAACTCCAAGGGAAGAGGCATATTAATCCTGTTAGCTATTTTAGCTAATATTACCCTAAATTCTCACTCCAATCGGCTGGCTAAACGGCTTCCTATTTTCCCTCATCCCTTCCCCGCGGGCTTCAATTGGAGAGTGATTGAAGGCTTTCCAAACTCGTCTCTCTCGTGAAAGTATTCTGTTCCTTCTTCAAACACGTCTCTCCCGCGAAATCAATCTGCTCCTTCAGCATGAAATCGACCTTCCCCTTCAGCGTTGTCTGCAACTCCCTCTATCTGACCTCTTCCTCAAGGTATGGATCCTTCTGTCTCTCTGTCTTCCTCTTCTATGCAACTGATAAACCTTCTCTCTCCGAGAAAAGCAATCTGCAACCCTAGAGGCATCCAATCTGATTTAAAATTCCATATTTAATCTCATATTTATGTCGTATGGAGTATAGACAACTTGAATGCAATGCACATCTTCCTGTATATAATGTAAAACATCAAAGTCCAGACCAAAATTATACATCCGAATTTAAAATTGTGTCAATATACTGTTTACACCTGTCTGAAAGACCAACTTATCAAAGGCATCTGATTTAATGAAAGTAAAAAAACTCCTCACAATGGGGACTGAATGCCTTTCCTTGAATATAGATGATGTTAGTTTATGAATTTTAGTTTATCAATTTTACTTTTAATGATCAGTAATCCGGACATAGGGATAAAATTAGTTTATGAATCAGGACCTGCAAATCATAGGTTGGTTTGGACCTTTGGAAAGTCTTGATGAAAGAAGATATCTTTACAGCTATTGATTTGAAAGAAAAATGGAATGCTCTCAACAAATACAAATTGATTGATTGATTAATTGATATAAGGAAGGAATGAGGGGAGGGAGGGGAGGGAGAGTGAGTAAGAAAACAAAAACAGTTATTATTGTTGTAAGGGAAGGGTGTTTGGTGATAAACAAACATGGAAAGGTATGAGATTCTGAGAGACATAGGATCAGGTAACTTTCTTCACACAGGGCACCCTGTCAAGACCACCACGCAACCATATTCATTAGTTTATTTAAAGAAGGAAGAAACTACTGACAGTAAGACTCGATCCGAGTATCACACTCGATAAGACATCACAAACTCATTGGTCTTTATTCGATAGTCAAATTAACTAGCACAGATTAAGCAAATTGCTTTGACTAATTTTTTAGTTAATTGGTTTGACTTTTAGGAATGTTGAGGGTATATGTACATAATACTAGTTGCAGCAAAATAAATATAAAACATTATACATGACACGAGAGGCATAGAGAGTGGTGTTGGGTCCACACCCTTATCTGTGTTCAGTGCAACTAGCAAAGTTGTGAGGGTAATTAGAGAGCAACCCTTACCTTTGAAAAGAGACTGAAACAATTCTAGCTCTGTATTGAGCAATTTGTAAGAAAGCAGGCTCTGCCAGATCAAAGTGTTGGAGGGGAGGGTTGCACCACCCACCATTGTCATTAGATTGAGAAGGGTTAGGTGGACAGAAGTTTGTAGCAGTCACAGTGATGGTCTCAGGGAGGCACAATTGTGGGTCACTGTTGCATTTGATCTGATAGCATGCCCCACAGCTCAAGCCATTGTTGAATAGAGCAGTGCTTAGTGCTGCAGTGTTAGTGCCATAGCCTTGGCTATACAAATTGCCATACCCACATGCATCTCCTGCCACACCAAATCAAGTATTAGAATCCCAAAACATTAAATTTATCAAATTTTACTAGAAAAATCTCATTCTTTTAACAGACAAGTTTATAAAACTCAAACAAAAGTCACTTTAGTAGACTAAAACTCAAGATAAGTAAGATGTGAAGTTATGGGTCAAAGCAATGCAATTTTGTTTTGCAAAATCAGTAATTCTAAAATCAAATATATATTTTTTTTTTTACAGATAAGTGCTCAAAATAGCAACACTGCATTTTCATCTTAAATGGGGCCGCTAGAAAGAGTAGTGTTGTCAATACGAACTTATGGTGGGGTTAGATGTTAGGATGCAGTCACTATTGAACTTAGATAAAGACCCGCAGAGCTACAATTCACTGAAATTTCATGGCAAATGAACATGTTGGTTAGGTAGGTTGCTCTCTCGTATGAGAGAGAGACAGAGAGAGTGTGTAATTGTATAGCGCAATGAGTTAGGAAAATGATTTTCTGCGAGGAATATTGATTTGGCTGTGATATTGCCTTGAAAATTAGACTCTAGTAATAATTGCAGGGAAACAATATGGACAATGCTTCACTCTCCCTCCCTCTATATCTACACAATAGGTTTCTCTCTATGATATAAAAATTTCTTAGTAGCTGATATGAACTAAGAAATATCATTGTCTCTTCCATAAAATTGTCTCTTCCATATCATTTGTAGGTGGTAAATTTCTTAGTTCCTTTCTTATTTCTTTGGTATTTTTTGTCTCGTCCATCTCAGTAGTTTTGAAAATTTTGTTAAGGCTTCATCTTCTTCTAGAAAGAAAACCAAGCAATCAGCTAAAAAAGGCTCTTTTGATTCATATTCCTTTCGCTCTAAAGACCATCAAAATCTGTGTAATGCACAGTTCACTGATCGCAGTGTTACTAGAACGAAATGTTGAACCCAACACATTTGATGAGCTTTCTATTAGGAATTGGTTTGATTGTTTGGGTGGTAATGCTGTGTTGAATTTTGATGACATAGTGAATAGGTCTTGGGTTCGAGAATTTTATTGCAACATTCATCCTCTAATTCATAATCTTTTTGGATGTATGTGACGGGTAAAAGTTTTGAGTTTAATGCGGATATTGTTGCTAATATTCTTGGTCGCGAACGGCCTCTTGTGTGTGACTATCCCCAAGATAAGTGTTATGCTTCTATCCATTTGATTTCAATCTCATTGCCTATACCCTATTAGGTGCTCCTTATAATTAGATTCCTGGTGTTTCACTTTCTCACCGTTCTCTCATTGCACCTTACAGGATCTTGAATCTCATTGTCTCACACAATGTCACTCTTACACTGCATTTTTCTGATGTGTCTTATGATCAAGGGTACTTCCTCTATTCCATTAGCCAAAACTTGTCAATAGATTTTTCTGATACACCTTATATATAGTCAAACATTAAAATGCACTAACAATTACATTTGTGGATCATTTTTATTTTGCTTTCTATAAAAAGCAAAGGGACATTTTTTTTTGTTGCCATTCATACAAATTATTAATAACAATTGAATATGAGACCTCACATCACAAAGTATGCTATATAACCACTAGAAAACATTACTTTAGAAAGTGTTGTTGGGTCCACAATGAAGTTCAAGTTTTCATTATTGTTTGGTGGTTGATAAATAAGAAGCTGTAGAGTGTGTATTAGCATCAGGTTGCTGAGGTTTATAAGGAGGTCTGGGTCTTAGTCTTTCCTCAGATTAGTGGTTCTTTGTTTCCCTATCTATCTGTGCTGATTATGATAATTCTGTGCTAACTCTGCTTCTGAGGTTGGGATCTGTTAGTCTGCTAATCTCTGCTACTGTGACAAGCTTGGCCTTAGTCTCAAGTTGGATTCATATGTGGCTGGAGTTATGATATTAACCACTGATTTGCACAACATACTTAAGACTAGGTCTAGTTTTGCTTTACAAATGGTGGCTGAGCTAGTGTGTAGCCATCTGTTGTGATGATCTCTAGTGTAGTGTCGTCTGCTGGGATGGTCTCTGGCTACTGGTCTGGGGAGTTTGCTGCTGTTTGTTGTGATGGTCTCTACTGTGGAGCTTGCTGCTGTCTGCTGGTCTGTCCTAGTTGAATGTCTGTGTTGGTTTGCTGATCTGTGCTTTTTTTTTCTTTTTTTTTCTTTTGGCTTTTGCTTTTGGATCTTGCTTCCTAGATAAATAGGATTTCAAATAGGTAGCAATGATTTTGCATGAGTTTCACATACTTCCAATGAAATGGAAAAATGAGTAACATTAAAAAGAAGGTATGTTGATAAACATGTCTATTTTGACATTCACAAGAACTAGAATTGGAAATGTAGTTAAATGTAGAGAGACAGACACAAACGTCCAAACACATGAAAGCACAGCTGTATGAATGACATATATTAGCTTCATTGCTTTCATGGCAACTTATACACAAACATGACACTACATATATTTTTCTCACATGCTGTGCTTTATTCCTGGCTAGTGGGAATATGACATGGTCTAATCCATGGCTTGCGAGTGATTTATAATGCAAATGCTTGCTCTTTCAGAATGTGTATTGTGAAAACTAAATGGAATATCATGTCGAGTCTTTCTAAGAAGCTAATGCGAATAATGTTGGAACAAAAATGCTTGGGACCTGTGGCCAGTTTATCCGTGTAGGCACTTAGGTGTTGGAACTTGAAGTCAAAGTGATTTGGCAGAATCTGTCCATTTGTATGAAGTTGACTATTGTGATGGATTAATACGCATTATTTAGTCTTTTTGTTGGTAGTCTGGTTTATATTTTCCTAGAATTGACTTTGAGGCCTCATGACATGCAGGTTATGACGACGGGACAGGGGGTAACATTTGAGTATCATGGCAATGGTTATATTTTCACCGTTAATCAAGCTGCTATAGAGGGGCAATAAAAGTCAAAAGGTATTGAAAGAGGGATGCTTTCAACTGAGACATATATTGTCTTCGAAGCGCCAAATTCCAATGGAATAAAGGTAATATTCATCGTCCTTGCTGTATGATTTCTTGACTTCACATTTATTAGTTGAGTTAAAGTTTTCAAATGATAGCTTGCTTTAATATGAATCAGGGGTTTGCTGAAATGTGTATGCTTGCGTGCCTCTCCTTTCTGTTTTAATTTATATGATCATATTGTCCACAATGATTCTTTAAATTCACTTAGATGGGTGTGATGTATTGGTTCAATATATTCAACTGAAATAGAATGTCACCATTGGAGTGGTATAGCAAAAAAATGGCTTATTTTATTATTTATTTATTTATTTTTGCACTATAGCAAGCCAAAAAATGATTTTTGCCTTGCGCCATTGGAGACGCTCTAATGGAGAAGTGATAAATTTCAGATGCCATGGATGCTCTGCTTTTCTAATGACTGATTTGGGAATTGGGGACCATCTTTTGGTTTGTATTCTTTTTGCTCTAGATAAGTACACTAAAGTTTGATCAATTTAATAGTTTGTCATGACTCAAGCTGGTTCTCATTGAGATAATCAACATAATATTGACTTGACCTAAAACCTTGTTTTCTATATCCTTGTCGATAACAGTTCTTATGGAGCCTAACTTTACCAGAAACCATATTTATGCAATTTTATGGAGGTTGTTGACTAAAAATGGCACGAACAACACACAACTTTGCTGTGACCTAAGTTGGCTTTTGCGCAAATGCATTTGTTTAGGCTGTCAATTTTGTGTATTTTCTGTTTTAGAAAAGTTTTCAGTTATCAATTACAGATTTCCTGATTTATATGCTACTGTTTGTTATGGTAAGTTTTTACTCCTTTCTGGTATCTAAATTTGAGCTGAACTCAAATTTGCTATCTTTGGCAATTCCATATTTTTCTTTATTAATTTCATGTTTTACAAGGAATTAAATTTGATTACATAACTTCCTAGTGGTGCAAGTCATCTTGTACATTAGATAGACCTGTCATGCTACACCTTCTTCGTGCTTTTAGCAGATTGCCTTCCCTATGAAAGCAAGAACTACAATGTTGGATTGGATTTACAATTTGATAATGAAAGTCATTTAATTTGTTAATATGACCTTTGCTTTTCATGGTAAAAATATTTGATAATAATAAATTTAAACATTATGTATAAATTGTATCATAGTTTATTGATTCATGGCCAGTATGAGTTAGTTTGGAGGTTCCAATATTGAATTAAATATTAAAGATGGGCTTAGAAAATTTAGTTCGAGTCAATTTTTTGCCAATTTAAAAGCTTTGGCACAATTTATCTATCTTAGCATTGAAGCCAATATTTGTCACGCCCCCAAAATAATTACAATAGTTCATCGCCAATCAATAATGTAAAATAAAATAAATAAGATATGAAGCTTTCATCAATTAGAGTTCATTTACAAAAATGACAAATGCAATATACATTCATAAGCTTTACCCTGAATCTATAGCATGTGATATCGACTAAGTGATCAACATAATAAATGCTCTACAGGCTTACAGCTTTCCAAGATTATCCTTGGTTATAGCAAAAGAGAGAGTCCTAAGCTCCATACATATAAAGCCCTAGGCTTGAACAAGTATCAAATACAAAACAATAACAAAATAGAGTCTTCAACTCCTAGGTCCTCTGAAGCTAAGTCCTTAGATGAGGCATGTCACCAACACCTGAAAATGATTTTTCCAAGTAGAGTGAGCCAAAACCCAGTAGAAACAATCTAGCACAATATATGAACTTTAACAAAGATATAAGTATGATGCACAAGTTCAATGTCAAATGATAAAATCTTTTACAACTCTATCCCACAATCATGCTATGTCAGACTTACATCTCAATCCTTGTTGTATCGATTCATTAGTCATACCTATTTAATTTAATCAACCACACTAAGGATACAACTCAGTGGTTCTCTAATCAATACAACCATCACACAATCACTTCCATTTTGCCATTTTATGAAAATTTCGTCCACGGGATCGGCACCCATTTATACAAATAGTTTTCGAGATTTTCACACTGGACACACAGGCTAACTTAATTCACTGGAGTCTATCCCCTTTCTCCTCTCAAACATGGAGTACATCCCATTTCTCCTCCCAAACATTATACATATGCAATGTATTACAAACACGGTCATATACAATGACAAATGAGAAGATATTAGTTTCAATTCACCTAATCCTCATACAATTTCTACAACAATCATTGCTATCATCCACCGATAGTCCAAAACAGATATTTCTAAATAGATATACAATCTTCACAATAGATAAATCATCCAGATTTCCATAAGTGAGAGGTAATACATATCTAACTCCACCATTTATTTAGACATCTATCCAACTTCATATTTCCAATACCAATTTCGTTATTTCTACAAAATAATTATTCAAAAACATTTTAGGGCAAAATCACCCATTTTCCCAATATCTTCCCAAACACCCAAATCAACCATTTTAACATAACACAAGCTCATATTTTCTCCCATAACCATTTCCAATGCAATTATTCGAAAACCTCTCTTTTGATTTTAAACCAAAACCCTAGGTTTGTCTAAAATCACCACAAATTCCAATATTTCTTACACATCGACGAATAACTAAATTAAAACTCATAGAAGAGTATAGAAAATCCCTACCTCAAGTTTAGAAGACCAAGGGTATAGTGATCCCGACTTTTTCCCATTACTTATAGTGTTTCGGACTCGAGTTCTGTGGTTGTATGTTGTTGTCTGTATCTCGTTTCCATCCTTTGATTCTTTGTATTTGAGTTTTGGGATGTGTTGGGTGAGTTTGGAACAGGTTGGTTGTGAGTTAGAGCAAAAGATTACTGTCCGAAATTTGGCTTCTTAGCTCGAGCGAGCTTTCTTGCACTTGAGCGAGCCTTGGGTGTTTGCATCTTCGCTCGAGCGAGGGTTTGTGTGCAGGAGCGAGTATTGTGCGTCTTCAGGTTTCTTTTTCAGACGTAACTTATGCTCGAGCGAGCTTTCTTACGCTCGAGCGAGTCTTGTGTCTTGTGTCTCTTTGCTTGAGTGAGTAGTCTTGCGCTCGAGCGTGCGTCTGCGTCTCTTTTAGACCTGAAGGTTGGTATTCTTCGCTCGAGCGAGCGAGCCCTTCTTGTGCTCGAGCGAGGTTCTTTTGTGTTTAGTCGCTCAAGCGACCAATCCTTCGCTCGAGCGAGTATCGTATTTGTCAGTTCGTAGCAGGGGTCTTCTCCTTCACTTTTTGATCTTCTTTTCACTAAAAACCCTAGGTCCGGCTGCCTCTCTCTCTAAACACACCTTCTCTCTACAAATATACTGTGTTCTAGAGGTTTTCTACCTTAGTCCCTTTGTTAAAAGGCTTGAGCTTCGCGTGGGCTACTTTTTTACCCGAAAAAGTTTGGGTTTGGAGCATGTTGAGTTTTCCACTTCATCTCCTTTAAGCTTCTCCATTTGAGGTAGGGATAAACTACTCCTTTTTATAAGTTTTAACATAAATACTAGTCATTTTGAATAAATGGAGAAATTGGGAAAATTTTGGAAAGTTAGGGTTTGAGATTTGTAATATTTAAAAGAGGGGTTTTGTGTTTTTAAGCTCCATGTGCATATGAGGTCTTGGAAATGGGGTTTTGTGGGTTTGATTGGTGAAATTTGGTCTTAGGATCAATGTTTGAGAAAATAAGGAAAATGCCCTAATTGAATTTAAATAATCAATTTGTATAATAAATTTGGAAATAGTGGGAATATGAAATTGATTTGAAAATCATGAAATTGGATGGAATTGGGACTAATTGGCGTAGTTAGATTGATGAATCACTCGCCGATGGAAAATGTAATAAATTATCTGTTTGATAGATTTATTTATCTGTTTAGAAATAACTGTTTGGGACTATCGGTGGAGGATATTCTTGATTGTTGTAGACAATGCATGATGATTAGGGAAATTGAAACTAATCAATTGGATTGTGTCATTGAATGTGACGGTGGAATTAACACATTGAATATGTGAAATGTTGGGTCATTGTATACGACTATGTGTTTAAAAACATTGTATATGTATATTGTGTGGGAGGAGATAAGGGATGTACTCCATTTGTTTGGGAGGAGATAGGGGATGAACTCCATTGCTAATTAAGTTAGCTGGAGTGTCCAGGGTGAAAGTCCCAAAATCCTTTGTATATTTGGGTGCCAGTTCCCTCGGACGTAGTTCCGTAAAATGGCAAGAAAATGGAAATGTTGAATGTTATTGATTATTGAAGTGTTGATATATGAGTTGTAGTCTCATTTTGAATTGTTTGAATAATATTGAGTATGGTAAGTGGATTGGTTATGGAACGAATGTAAGTTGGCTTATAAAGGTTAAACATTTATCAAATGCTAGTGCTTTAGTTAATCCTCATATAATGTTTAGCGTATCTCTACTGGGCTTTGGCTCATCCTATTTGGGACATCATTTTCAGGTACAGGTGTTATGCCACCTCCAAGATAGCTTGGAAGGCTTAGGAGTTGAAGACTTCTTTTTTGTTATTTTGTTGATGTTACATAGAAATTCAAGCCAAGGGCTTTATATGTAAAAGAGTTAGAACTCTTCTTTTGTGTAACCAAGTATCGACTTGGGAGGTTGTAAGCCGTTGGACATCTATTTTTGTTGACAAACATGTAATATCTTTTGTATAGAATACTCTGATGTATGGAATATAATACTTCTTTTATGTTTTATGGATCTTATGAATGAATGATTTATGCCTTATTTTGAGGGCGTTGCAACTTGGTATCAGAGCGTACCGGGTTTGAATACTTTGGGTACGTGGGAAGTGGTTAGTACCACAACGGGTTTGTCTCGCTTGTTAGAGACCTAAGTGTAATGTTGTGTGCTTATGTGACAACATATTTATGTGACTATATGGGTATGGGATTTGATTTCCAGGATATTGATCGGGTCTATGGGTTTTTGGGAGTCTTGTTGGAAAGGCACTTGATCACTTCCATTTCTAACTGGAACTCTAGCAATGCTGCAGAACGATCAGTATCCGGAAATGAAATTCGTAAGTGCTAATGTGATTATGTGGAGTGAATTACCATTATCCATTGTTTTAGGATGCGAGTGGAATAGCTTCGGCATATTTGTGAATGTGCTAATGTCTTTGTTACCTTTATTAAGATGTCAGGACGAAGATGTGGTAGTAGGCGTGGTAGGCCTAGGAGGCAGGAGAGGCCTATATCGGATGAAATTCCGGCGCAGGAGGAAGGGATTGGTCAGGCCAATGTGGCCGAGCTAGTAGGACAACAGGCCATGGGTGCCTTAGCCCGTGAAATGGCCGGCGCATTGAGGGAGTCTATGGACATTCTCCGAGTTGAGAATCAGGTCCAGGCCCAAGTAGCTGAGGTAGGGCCTTCTTTTTTGAAGAGGGAGTTCTTCCGTTTGACCGATCGAATCCGAATGAGTTTTTGGGGGATCCTAAAGAGCCACTGAAGGCTGATGAGTGGCTAGAGCAAATGATGAAGACATTTGAGATGCTTGGCATTGAAGACGGGGGTTTGTGAGTGACCTTGGCGTCCTTCCAGCTGAAGGCAGACGCGGGTCAGTGGTGGAAGTTTGTTCGAGGGCGAATTAGAGGGACTTGGGAGGCTTTTGTTGACGCCTTCCAGGAGAAGTTCCTGCCTTCCACTGTTACGGAGAAGTTGAGAGACCAATTTTGTCAACTCAAGCAGCTAAACACGCCTATGGCAGAGTTTGAAGCCACTTTTACCAGCTTATCGAGGTTTGCACCAAAGTTAGTGGTGACTGAGGAGCATCGGTGTCTGGAGTTCAAGAAGAAATTAAGGACCAGACTCACGTTTCGAGTGGCCGGGTCCATGATTAGGGAGTATGGGCGTCTTGTGGAGGCTGCTGCCCATCTTAAGACTATTATGCATGCTGAGGAAGAGAGGATAAGGGGCTCCAGGAGGAGTCAGGATGGCCAGGGGGATGGCAAGAGGCAGAGGGGTTCTAACCCTTAGCAGTCCTAGGGAGCACATTTTAGATCTACTTTTCCAGTACCGAGTTCGGGTTCTGGGAGAGGCGGTCAGGGAGACATCACCTGCTACAAATGTGGTCAGTTGGGCCACAAGTCTCCGGCTTGCCCATAGAGGAGAGGGGGGCAGCGTGCAACATCATCTTCGGCTCATTCTCAAGGCCAGAGTCAGGGTAGAGGCCAGCCGCTCACTTGTTATCAGTGCGGGTAGGTGGGGCACCTGAAGAGGTTTTGCCCACAGTTGGGTGGCACGCCTGGTTCGAGGCAGACACAGAGTCACCAGCCAACGTAGTTAGTTCAGGCCTCGAGGGCCAATCAGGGAGCCTCTTTGGCTTAGTCAGTGCAGCAGTCTTATGCTCCGAGGGGTGAGCAGGTTGATCAAAGACCTTTAAGCCGCATGTATGCTGTTACAGCATCGGATCTTGTACCGGCTCTATCAGTAGTGAGAGGTACCTTTTTGTTTTGCAACTCGGTTGCTAATGTGTTAATTGATACGGGTGTATCCCATTCGTTTATATCTTCTATATTTGCATCTATTTTGGGACTGGAGTTGGCACAGCTTGCATCTCCTATTTGTGTTGTGTCACCTGTTGGGGGTGAGTTGATTTTGAAACAAGGGTGTCGGGACTGTGATATAGAGGTCGCCGATCGTCGACTTCCCTTTTCTTTTGTATTGATGGATATGTCGGGTTTTGATGTGATTTTGGGTATGCACTGGTTATCGTCATACCGAACTGTTATAGATTGTTACCGTCAAAGGGTTACTGTATGTACCTTGAACAGGGATTGTTTTCACTTCTTGGGAGATCGGGTTGGTAGGGTTTTATCATCGGTGTATGATCCGCGAGAGCGGAGTGAGCTTAGTTGTCTTCTCGCTAGCTGTATAAGTAGTGAGTGTAATGAGACCCTGACTGAGTTACCCAGAGTGGTTAGTGAGTACTCTGATGTCTTTCTCGAGGATCTTGTTAGTTTACCACCCCATCAGAAGATTGAGTTCTCTATTGACTTAGTCCCTGGCACGGCACCGATTTCTATGGCACCGTATCGTTTCGCGTCAGTCGAGTTGAGTGAGTTGAAGATTCAGCTCCAGGAGTTGCTAGATAAGGGCTTTATTCACCCTAGTACTTCGCCGTGGGGAGCACCGGCCCTCTTTGCTAAAAAGAAAGATGGGGCTTTGAGACTTTGCATCGATTACCAAAAACTGAACCGGGCTACGGTTAAGAATAAATACCCTATGCCTCATATAGATGATCTATTTGACCAGTTGAAAGGATCCTGTTGTTTCTCTAAAATAGACCTAAGATCAGGTTACCATCAGTTGAGGGTTAAGGAGGAGGACATTCCAAAGACGGCATTCCGTACGTGGTATGGCTATTATAAGTTTCTGGTGATGCCTTTTGGGCTCACCAATGCACCGGCTGTGTTTATGGACTTGATAAACCGGATCTTCTAGGAGTTCTTAGATTGCTTTGTGGTCATTTTTGTGGACGACATTCTGATTTATTCACCTTCTGAGGAGGAGCACGAGGAACACTTGTGAGTGGTGCTTGAATTTCTTAGAGCCCATAAGCTGTATGCTAAGTTTGGGAAGTGTGAGTTCTGGCTAAGAGAGGTTAAATTCTTAGGCCACATGGTATCCAGGGAAGGAGTGTCTATTGATTCATCCAAGATAGAGGCAGTGTAGGATTGGGCACAGCCTAAGAGTGTTTTTGAGATCCGTAATTTTCTGGGATTGGCCGGGTATTACCGTCGATTTGTGAAAGATTTCTCCAGGCCAGCTTCGCCTTTGACTAGATTGACGCAAAAAGGGGTCAAATTTGTATGGAGTGAGACTTGTGAAAAGTCGTTCCAAGAGCTTAAAGTTAGACTTACCACTACTCCAGTTTTGATTATTCTGGAAAGGGGTTTGGGTTATGCAGTGTATTGTGATGCCTCTCAAGCGGGTTTGGGTGGTGTAGTAATGCAATAGGGGAAAGTAGTAGCCTATGGCTCGCGTCAGTTGAAAACACACGAGAGGAACTACCCTACTCATGACCTAGAGTTAGCAGCTGTGATTTTTGCCTTGAAGATTTGGAGGCACTACCTTTATGGTGAGAGATTCGAGGTGTTCTCGGATCATAAGAGTCTGAAGTATCTGTTTACATAGAAAGACTTAAATTTGAGGCAGAGATGGTGGATAGAGTTCATAGAAAATTATGACTTCGAGTTGCATTATCATCCAGAGAAGGACAATGTTGTGGCTGATGCCCTAAGTTGGAAGTCTATCAGTGATGTAGCTTGTATTGCTAACCGAGAGTGGGAGATGTCGAGTGCTCTTGGTGAGTTTGACTTATGACTGATTGAGTCTGTTGAGTCTGCGACGCTGTTTTCTGTAGTTGAACAGCCTACGCTTGTGAATCGAGTGTTGGAGGTACAGAGGGGAGACTTTGAGGTAGAATCCCTTTGGGAGAAGATTTCTAGCGGGAAGGTAGAGAATGGTTTGACTATGTATCCTGACCTGAGTGTGAGGTACCGAGACCGCTTGTTTGTGCCGGAGTCTTGCCAAGAGGAAGTACTTAGAGAGTTTCACCATTCACGCCTTGCGATGCATCTGGGAGGCACTAAGATGTATTATGATCTGAGTCGCCAATTTTGGTGGAGGGATATGAAGAAGGATGTGCGGTGTTTGTGTCAAAGTGACTTACTTGTCAACAAGTGAAGGCCGAGCATCAGAGGCCAGCAAGTTTGCTATAGCCCTTGCCTATAGCCGAGTGGAAACGGGAGCACGTCACGATGGATTTTGTCGTAGGTCTTTCAAGGACTCAATGGGGTAGTGACGCCATTTGGGTGGTAGTTGACCGGTTGACTAAGTCGGCGCACTTCATTCCTATGCGCGTGAGAGATTTGGTGGATTATCTTGCCAACTTGTATATTCGGGAGATAGGGAGGTTGCACGGGATCCCAGTGTCGATTGTCTCAGATAGAGATCCATGTTTGACTGCTAGATTGTGGCAGAGTTTGCAGAGTGCCTTGGACACTAGATTGACCTTTAGCACGGCTTACCATTCTCAGAATGACGGGCAGTCCGAGCGTACCATTTAGATTCTTGAGGATATGCTTTGAGGCTGTGTGCTTGACTTTAAGGGGTCGTGGGAGAGACACCTACCCTTAGTGGAGTTTGCC
Organism: Camellia sinensis; assembly: GCF_004153795.1. NCBI lineage: Eukaryota > Viridiplantae > Streptophyta > Magnoliopsida > Ericales > Theaceae > Camellia > Camellia sinensis. Next base: position 725,411 of record NW_021025089.1, read on the forward strand.
TACGACAACAGCTTCCAATCGAGTATTGGTATGGCACCGTTTGCGGCCTTGTATGGCCGACCATGTAGATCCCTAGTGTGTTGGGCTGATGTGGGTGATTCACCTTTGTTGGGCCCGGAGTTGGTGCGGGAAATGATGGAGAAAGTTGAACTTATCTGTAAGAGGTTGGTTACAACTCAGAGTCACCAAAAGAGTTATGCCGACTGCCGGAGGAGGCCTTTGGCATTTGAAGTGGGTGATCACGTCTTTTTGAAAATATCACTTAAGCGGAGTTTGATGAGGTTTGGGAAGTGTGAAAAGTTGTCCCCTCGGTTTATTGGCCCTTTCGAGATCCTTGAGAGGATTGGTGAGGTTGCCTACCGTTTAGCATTGCTGCCGCAATTGTCCGGAGTGCATGACGTGTTTCATGTTAGTATGCTTCAGAAATACGAGCCGGATCCATAGCATGTATTGGATTGGACCGACCTAGAGATCGATGAGGATGCCTCGTATGAAGAGAGACCGATGCAGGTCTTGTATAGACAAGACCAAGTCTTGCTAGGCAAGACGATTCCCTTGGTCAAAGTATTATGGAAACATCATAGGGTTGAGGAGGCCACTTGGGAACGTGAGTTGGATGTCCGAGAGAAATATCCGGACCTATTTGTGGATATTTGAGGTTATATGGGAAGTTCTGTTTTGTTAATGAACTATAAAAACATTGTGTATATTTTGGGTTGTAAAACATTGTATATGTTTTGATGCTTTCCTCCGGGAGCCTCTCAAACCATTTCAAGCCCAACTCGCCCAGACTCAATGGAAAAATAAGGCACATGAGAGCATCGTTACACATGTGTCCAGCCATGACCTGCTGGAAGTGGCTTACATGCATGTACAGATTGCTTTTCCCATCATAAAGTGTAAACTTGGGTTGGTGAAAGCCCGCTGGGAACGGTGTAGTCTCTATCTCAAGGGAGAAGGGGGTGGCATTTAGCTTCACCAAATCCTTGTCCAAAGGGACTGGTGCGGCTGAACGTGGTGGTGGCATCATGACTTCCTCATTGTCGTGACCTCCGTAAGATAACCGCTGGAGCACCAACACCCTTTGAACCTCCCATCGGCGAGCTCGCTCCTTCAGGACGTCCCTCAAGTCGTCTAAACGAACGGAGTACGAATATTCAGATGTAGTCGATGGATATGGGGGATGCTATGTACTATCTTGTGCGCTAGACTTTTCTGCTGGGGGGTCTGAGTTTCTAACCCCATAGCTTCTAGTGATGGAACGGGAGGGCGTGTGACGCTGGCTCTAGCTGCCTGAGCGGTGGGGCTGGGTGCGCTCACTGTAGTCTCCCACTCTAGCAACACCCTTCCCTTTGACTTGCCGTTTGAGAGCTTCTATCTCTGTCGCCATTCTCTGAATGATGGCGTCTTGGTCCCTCAACTTGTGCTCCAGGCGACCAGTATGCGACTCCCTCCACAACCGATGTCTGTCTGGGCTCCGCGAGCGAGCAAAGCTTTTGGCATGCTTATCTCGTGCATCTCTTGGAAGTCCTCCTAGGGAAGTCTCCAGGTCCGCAATGTTCGGAACGGCGGGGAGTCCGTCTCTCCGTCTGACCGACTCTGGGGTAACACCGTCGATGGCAGACAGCGGTATTTCATCGTTGTTTGCCATGGAAGGCGATCCAATGAGCTTGGAGGACAAGGTTGTGTCTGCAAAACTAAAGCAACCACTCCCCGTGCCTTGCACATATTGTCCACTTGGGTGAAGCCCGCCTCACGGTTTTGTTCCTCCCCACTGGGGTAAAAGGCCTATGCAAGGTAAGAGGAGCCAATCTGCTTATAAGGTGGGAAAGTAGTCCCTCACAGACCGATGTGGGATTTCCTTGCACATTAGTCCCCAGCTGAGCTGGCTTCAGCACCGGCACAATACAACCAAGCGCCGAAGGGAGTTCTCACAGACGGTGCCAATTGTACGGAGAGCAAATATTCGATACCGCCTGTACTCCTCGCGTCCAAGCTCCACTTCGATCCAATTAACCTGCGAACGCAACAGCGGTGAGCTACCCGGCGGTGTGTTGCCGGAAAACCCCTCCGACGGTCAAGTTAGCATACACTCAGATAGAGAGAGAGAAAGACAGAGAAGAGCAGACAGAGTTTCTCTCACCAAAATGATGTTCCATCCCCAGCATGGGGGGCGCAGTCATGTTTATATACTTTCTGCGCTCACCTCTGCATCCATTCGCCTATTGACACGTGGAGCTGCTCTCCCTCCCGTCAGTGCAAATTCAGCTAAACACCACTTAATCGAACCGTCACACGGCATTGGCGAGAATGGCAGCCCGACAGCATCACCCCGGCCTCCTCTGACCGTGCTACTTAACGAGTCCACCAGTGCCACTCGCCGAGCTCCACCACAACCGAGCTCAGTAGCATTCTGGTACGACTGAGCTCCAGGCAAGTTAGGCCGGTCCGTGGAAGACCTTTCCCGCCGAGCTAAATGTGCGAACAATAAAACTCGGGTTGACAGACGATCATCTCGGCTGAATGGGCCCTAGACCTCAGTTGAGCAAACCAACTCTGGACAAGCCTAAGTTAGCCGGCCCAAATACGCTCGGACCTCTTTCTGCCCGACCTCCACCACGGCCCAAAGCCAGATTATGAATCTCCTTCTCAACAGTGAAATTATATCAATAAAAGAGACCAAAGATCAAGGCATCATAACTTAAGAAGCATAACCTCACTAAGGAGGTACATGCAGAAAGCCAATCAAATGCTAATCTCAGGCCAACACTACAAGAAAAGTGGGTTTATGAGACGGAACTATTTGCGACGGCACACATGCCGTCTCAAAAAGTCACTTTTTGCGACGGTAGAAAATGCCGTCTCAAAAAAGAAGAGTATTTGTGACGGCACCATTTGCCGTCTCAAAAAAGCAGAGCATTTGCGACGGCACAATTTGCCGTCTCAAAAAATGAGAGCATTATTTTTCATAATTTTTAGTGAATATTTTTAAAATTTTAAATATTTTTTTTAGATGCACCTTACTTAGATGTATCTAAAAAAAATTATGAAAAATATTTTTAAAAATTAATAAATATATAAAAATACAAAAAAAAATGTATTTAATTATTGTATTTTTGGTATTTAGTGAATTTTTAAAAGATTTTTTTTACAATTTTTTTAATTTTTAGGTGTATTTATGTTAGGTGTGTCTAAAAATTAAAAAAAAATACTTAAAATATTAAAAAAATTCAGTAAAAACAATATAACACGGAAAATAAGAAAGTATAATTTTCTCAAAAGGGTTTTTGGAAAACTCTAACCTAGCATAGTGATTGTGGTTTTGAGATAGCTTCATATATATACAGTCACAAAATGGTTTGAATAAATTCTAGTACTTTTTTCTGTCGCAAAAAATATTAAAAAAAATAATGTCGTCTTACTCTTTTGATATAACATTTCTCTTTTCATTCATTTTTTCATCTTCCTGTCTTTCGGTCTCTATCTCTCTCTCTTCTCTTTATCTCTTTCACTCATCACTCTTCTTTCTTTGTCTATCTGTTTCTCTCTCTTATTTTCTCTTTGTGTCTCTCGCCTATCTCTCTTCTCTCTATCTCTCACATCTGTTTTCTCTCTATGTCTCTCTCGCTCGTCTCTCTTCTCTCTTCTCTCTATCTCTCTCATTTCTTTTTTCTTTCTCTCTTATCTTTCTATCTCTCTTTATCTCTCTCGCTCATTTCTCTTCTCTCTCTGTCTCTATCTTTTTCCGTGTCTCTCTCTCGCTCATCTCTTTTCGTTCTATTTCTCTTTCTTTTTGTCTATCTCTCGCCCATCTCTTGTTTCTCTCTCTTTTTCTATCTCTCCATCTATCTCTCTCTCTCTCTCTCTTTCTCTCTCTATCTCTTTTCTGTCTATCTCTCTCTCTCACTCATCACTCTTCTCTCTCTCTATCTACTTGTCTATTTGTCTATTTCTCCATCACTATGTTCTCATCTCTCTCTTCTCTTTATCTCTCCCGCTCTCTCCCTCATCTCTTCTTGTCTCTCTCTTATTTATCTCTTTTCGCTCTTTTTTTTCTCTCTCTCTTTGTCTGTCTCTTTTCACCCATTTTGTCATCTTCCTCTCTCTCTTCTCTTTCCCTCTCTTACTCATTACTCTTCTCTGTCTGTTTATCTCTCCCTTTCTCTATGTGTCTCTGTCTCTCTTCTTTGTCTGTCTGTCTGTCTCTGTCTCTCTCTCTCACTCATCACTCTTCTCTATCTGTCCGTCTCTCTCTTTCTCTCTTCTCTGTCTCTCTCTCACTCATCACTCCTCTCTGTTTGTCTGTTTGTCTGTTTGTCTCTCTCTTTTTCTCTATGTCTCTCGTTCATATCTCTTTTCTCTATCTCTTTTTTTTTCTCTCTCTCTCTCTCTCTCTTTCTTTGTGTCTCTCACTCATCTCTTTCTCTCACCACTCATCTCCTCTACCGCCTTCACCACTACTGCAAATGCCATTTCACTATCACCACTACTACCACGGTCGCCATTTCACCTTTACGACTACCATTACTACTACCATCGCCACCACTCCACTACCACCACTACCACTATTGCCACTACTACTACTACCATTACCTCTCTTTCATCCCTGCCACTCCATCTACTCTACCACTACCACAACTTCACCACTAATCTCCTTCGCCATCACCACCACCACCATCGTCTCTTATCCACCACCTTCACCACTACTGCCGCTTCCTCTCCTCTACCACAAAATATTACCTCTCTTCTCTCTTTCACTTATCACTCTTCTCTGTCTGTCAGTCTTTGTCTCTGTCTCTTTCTTTTTCTTTCTTTGTCTCTCGCTCATCTCTCTTCTCTCTATCTCTCTCATCTCTCTATCTCTCTTCTCTCTCACTCATTTATCTTATCTCTATCTCTCTCTCTCTGTCTCTCTCGCTCATCTTTCTTCTCTCTTCGTCTCTCTCTTTTTCTATGTCTTTCTTTCGATCATCTCTTTTCGCTCTATTTCTCTCTCTCTTTGTCTATCTCTCGCTCATCTCTTGTTTCTCTTTATTTTTCTATATATCTCTCTCTATCTCTTTCTCTCTCTCTCTCTATATCTCTCTCTCTCTCTCTTTGTCTCTCTCTCTCACTTATCACTCTTCTCTCTCTCTTTCTCTCTCTGTGTTTGTTTGTCTTTCTCTGGCTCTTCTCTCTCTCTCTACTACTACCATTACCTCTCTTCTACCACCGTTATTCTATCTCCTCTACCACTACCACAACTTCACCACTTATCTCTTTCACCATCACTTAACAAAAAAAAAAAATGGGTCATAAAAAAATATTTTTCATTGCTCACAAAAAATTAACTTTATTTTAATGGAAAATATTATCCCTACTTTTACCAAATAAAAAAATAATAATAATTTTGTATTCATTAAAATAAATATGAAACAAATAAATTTTCAACCTTACTAAATGAAAAAATAAAAATAAAAATCCATTAACTATAAACAAATTATTTTAATAAAAAATAATTTATTTTAACAATGACATCCTCTGTTGCGAAAAAAAAAAATCGTTTTATTATTTAAATATTCATTTGTAATGAAAATTAGGGAAAAAAAATTCAAAAAAATTTCGATTCTCCCCCCTTCGTTTTCCATTCCCGCTCGGGTTCCCCCCACCCCAAACCCAAATTCCCCAATCTCAAAATCCCTAATCTCTTCTCCCCCCCATCCCGCTCGGGTTTCCCCCCACTCCAAACCCAAACCCAAACCCAAAATCCCCAATCTCTTGAACCAAAATCCCTAATCTCAAATCCCTAATCTCTTCTTACGTCTCTCTCTCTCTCTCTCTCTCTCTCTCTCTCTCTCTCTCTCTCTCTCTCTCCGTCTCAATTTGTTTCAGATGCTGATTCGGATGATTCACGGTTGAGGAGGAAGAGGAAGAGCAGGAGTTCTAGGCGTAGAAGTAGGAAATCGGAATTAGTCGGTGATAGTGAATCGGATGAGTGAGTGAAGACATTCACGACGGCCTTCAAGATGAGCCATGGGAAGAACGAACTCTCCACCTCCTTTACAACTCCAAGATCGATCAAGGTCTCTCTCTCTCTCTCTCTCTCTCTCTCTCAATTCTTATTGATTCATTATCGTGACGTGTTCTTTGATTATCACAGATTTTTCAATTGCTAAAGTTCAAAAAAGTGGACGAAAGAAGCACAAAGTGTGCTGGATGTCGAAGAGAGCTATGGCAATTCCTCAAGTCATCATCGAACTTCAAGACCAAGCCCTAAGAGAATCTACTCTCCGATGTCTCAGTACTTTCCTTCTTGAGGTCCATTCTAATCTCAAAACCTTCATGTATAATTTTCTATTCTATGATTCATTTATTTATTTCTTGGGTTTCTTGTTAATCAACCTATCAGTTTGGATTCTTTTCTTATTATTGGTTTCTTTCTGAAATTGGGCAGTACCAAATACAAGTATGAATGATTTTTTTGATATTACGGGCATTTTGTATTTTTGAAAATGCTTTAAGGGTGTCTAAATTAACATTTCTTCTGACCATGTTTACTTTATTCAGAGTGACTGGAGAAGTTGTGAATGAAGGTGAAAAAAATGTGGCTTCTGAGAAGCCGGCTGGAGAGGAAGAAGCAACAGATGTTAACAAGGAGAATCCTCAAATGAGGCTGCTGAAGAAAAAGAACCCGAGGAGAAGGTGAATATCTTATATTTTTATATTTTAGATATATTGATAATCCCAAAATTCACCTTCTCATGGTTGATATATTGATAATCCCAAAATTCACCTTCTCATGGTTAAGTTCTGAAGTTTCAACAAAGAAAAATGGACATTAAGCAAGTTGATGGCAGGTTAGACTGAGGTTACGTGTTGATAAGAAAATGTCTTTTCAGATCACTTTTGATCTGCCAACAGCTTGGTTTTCTAAGCAAATACAATGCAAAATATATTGCATTCAGCATTTTGGAATTTATTTTCTTCAGAATTGTCCATATATGGGTCTTTTTTGTTTTGACTTCTTTGGTTTTTCCTTCCCCTTTTGGTAGAATTTTATTTTATTTTTAACTAATTGATAGCATGTTTTCTAGTATAATAACATGATTATGCTCTTCAAATTCTTCATGTTTAAACCTTATAAACTCTTGCAACTTGGACTTCTTGAGTATTTCTTCAAATAAAGGATGGGCACGATATTATATACTCATGCTGATTAATTCTTGTTATGTTTTGATGAAAATGATACAAAAAGGAAAGAGGAGAAACAGAGATGGAAAGAATAGAATAGAGAAGATGAGTAGAGAAGTAAATCATAGAAGAGAATGGAGTAGCAAAAAAATCGGAGAAGAGGAAAGGATGGGGAGAGAGCATTACTCCTGTAATTCTCAACTTAATTTGAAACTAATTTCGTTTTATGCCAATGAGTGGCTATGTGGGCTTCATAAAATCCTAGGAACACAATTACCCACTAAAACAAAGCCTACCTAACACAATAATCTTGCAACCAAAATTCTGTCACTTAAGCCTCTAATAGCCCTACTAAAATGAAGAAAAAAACAATTTTTTTTTAGATACTCGTGATAATAATACTTTGGAAAATGATATTAACTCACATCACACTCTTTTGGTCTTTGCCTCCAATTTTTCATCGTCTTTCCTCTCGTGAGGGGGATTGTGAATATCATTTCCTAAAATATATCAATCAAAATTTTATTTTTTTAAGTTTCTTATCATCTTGGCTGTAGCAGAACCTTTTCAGTTATGCTATCCTAAATGTTTGTGTAGGAATTTGAAGGATTGATTGATAATGATTACTCTATTATGATAACAAAAAACTTTGAGGAATTCAAAAGTCAGGACGCAGTTCATCTGTGTAATTAAGCATGATAATGGTATTTTTTATGCATCTCTAAATATTCTTATGGTAATTGTCCTGAAAACAATACAGGAGATGACAATTGAAGAGTATGAGAAGGTGCTGGAAGAGAAGAGGAAGGCACTGCTGGCCCTTAAAATTGAGGAAAGGAAGGTGGCTGTTGACAAAGAACTGGCATCCATGCAACAACTCTCAAGCAAGAAGGACAATAACGACATCTTTGTTAAATTGGTGAAATCCGTTGACACTACTTGAATTTTTCTTTTCATAAACTCACAACTATATTAATTATGAGTTACATATAAGGTTTTATATAGGGTTCTGACAAGTATAAGCGAAAAGAATTGGCTGAAAATGAAGAGAAAGCCAAAAAGGTACGATGGTTTGCCTGAAATTTTCAGAGACATAGTTAAACCTTGTGGTCAAATTTGCGAGCCCTGCACTCCTACTTACTATTGGCACTTTTTTTTTTTTTGTTTCTTTTTTGTTGATCTACACATTGTTTTGTCTTTCTTTTAGTTTGCGTTGTTGATTTGGATTTTGGATCACTATGAACTGGCAGACTCAAAACGTCTGGTGTATCTGCTCCACATAACAAAGATGTTTTATATATTGGTGTATATAGTTCAAGGGCTCACATTGAGAGTCTTAACTGGACAGTACTTGGCCAATTATTATATGGCTGATCGAGTTATCTGGACATGGCTTGCGGAAAGATTTCTTTCATCCATTGCAAGATATTTAGTGAACTGATGTTGCCCTTTTCTTGGGGTTTTCAAAGTTTGCCTAAATGCAGTCCAAATTCCTGAATTGTTGAAAGATAATTAAATAATGGTCCTACTAACGATATCCGATGGATGTTTGTTAAGGACCAAATAATGTCAACAAACAATAAAAATCATATACACATTTCACATATTCCTATACACGTTTATTTACACTTTTCACCTATTTCAACACATTTTATATAGGATATAGCTGATGATTTTACGATTTCATGCATATTGCTTTCCTTACCCTGAAATTTGTCGTCAATACTCATGCATATTGCTCAGATACTTATCCTTTTGGTGGACGTAAAATGCGTGGTGTTTTCAAATTTTGGGTTAACTGATTCTTGATTCACTTGTTGCAGTCTGTCAGCATTAACGAGTTCTTAAAGCCCGCTGAAGATAGGTACTACAGGCCCGGCACCCGTGGTAGGGGTGGGCGTGGACGTGATTCGAGAGGAGGTTATGGTGGAGGAGGTGATTCGAGAGGAGGTTATGATGGAGTAGGTGCCAAGTGAGATTATTCCATCATGCCCTCTTCCATTAATCTCTACTGTCCTTGTTTGACTAGAAGAATAATGGAGTTCTCTGTATCAAAAAACCAAAAAAAGTTTTTAATGCCTTAAATGTAAATTTCAGGTGTTTCTTCGTGTGTTGTTCCCATGTAGCTTCCTCCCCCCATACTACTATGGTCTTTTTTTATGTTTTGAAAGTTTGGGACACATGAAAATTTAATTTATGACTTGAAATTGTTGTTGCTCAGTTTTGTTTTGAATAGATGGAAGACAATTTAGGTTTTATCTTTGTTATTTTTTGCTCATTCAAGATATTTCCATTTATGCTAACAAATTTCACATTTTACCCTGTTAGTTTTGATACTTGGCAAGTACCTAGTAGTTAGTAGTTGGCTAACAAATTTCACATTTTTAATAATTTTACTGAAGGATTTTTTTTCCTTTTTGTGACGGCACTATACTGTCGCAAAAAACAGAAAATTTTATTATTTTTATTGATTTTGTTACAGGTTTTATTTTTTGCGACGATACTAAACTGTTGCAAAAAATAGAAATTTTGTTATTTTTTTAATACTTTTTGCGACGGCATTACACTGTCGCAAAAAAATAAAAACTTTCATTTTTCTAATACTTTTTGCGACGGCACCACACCGTCGCAAAAACGGCGTTTTTTGCCGTTGAAAAAAAGACTATTAGTAACGGCATTTTTTGCCGTCTCAAATAACATTTTTAGCGACGGTAAAATAGTGCCGTAGCAAAAAAGTCAAGAAATTTCAAACATTATTAGCGACTGTACAGTGCCGTCGCAAAAGGCAAAAATGCCGTCGCAAAAACTCTTTTACAACCCCTCCATTTGCGACCCCCTCTTACCGTCACAAAAAGTTATTTTGCCGTCACAAAAAGTTTTTGCGACGGCATTAGGAGTATTAGCGACGGTATTTTAATGTCGCAAAGAGTCAATTTTTTTGCAGTGCAAACCCAAACATAGGCAACACTATCAAAACTAGAATACGAAGACCATGCAATTCAAGAAGCATGGGAAACTTGACATGCAAACAAACAACAAACTTGAATCATCTCGTTGAACCAAACAACACCCAAACAAAAGCCCACTAGGAAAACAACGTCAATTCGGCAAAAACATGAGATAACCAACTCATTAACCATGCACCTTATCTCCAAATTCTGAGGCCTCAAACTTTCCATGGTAGAAAAACATCACTTCCGCCTAATAATAAAGGGAAGCCAAGATTGATTGAGGAATTCAACCTCAACCAAATCATGGAGAAAATATCGTTATTGCCACCAAAATTAGTGTCCAAACCCTCAGAATCCCCAGATCAAACTGATTATCAGCCCCGTGATCGACCAGAGATTTGATTCCTGAAGAAAACACCATATCAATCTTCCTTAACAAAATTTGCTCTTTAATCCTTCGCATCATCTCTGAATTCCCGAGGCCGCTTGCATTCCACGATAGGATCATCATTAAGGATTTTATTAATTCCTATTCTTAGTGTACATATTAAAAAGTTTGAAAGGGTTGTATATATTGCATGGAATTCAGTGTAATAAAGAGTGTAAAATTTTCAAAGATGTTAGAAATCCTAAAATTTTTAATAAAATTTTTACCAAATATCTCACATGGATTTGGGATCTTAAGACTCACGTTGTGTGGATCCCACATCCATGTAAGACATTTGATAAAAATTTTGGTAGAATTTTTGAGATCTCTAGCATTACTCTATAAATTTTGTAAGATATTTTATATGTGCTCTAGAGTCACACCTTAACAAGATTCCAAAGTTAATGAATTCAAAGATGAAATACTCAACTGTAGGCCAAAATGACATCTACACATGATTTTGTCACCAATTTTTTTCCTTAAAAAATACTCTAAAGAGATGAAAATATAGTTATTAAAGTTAGAATATAATGAAGGGAGAACTATATGCAGGTGGGAGAAGACAAAAATTATCAACACATGGGAGGGTGTAAGTGACATTTGCACTCCCACAACCTTTTATTTACGCCCCACCACAGACACACTTGCACCCCACATGTGTTAGTAAATTTTTTTTTTATTTCTCCCACCTGAATGTAATCCCTCCTATAATGAATAATAATTAAAAAAAATTAAATATTAATGCCAATTTAACTACAAAGTTAATTCTGTTTGGTTTTGAAATTTTCAAAAATAGCTTCAATCCGGATTGTAAGGTATTTAGTGCATTTTTAAAATATTTTAATCATTTTTTTAATTTTTTTTTACGTTTTAGATTCATTTAATCCAAATAAACTTAAAAATATAAAATTTTTGAATTTAAGCATAAGGTGCAATAGGGGTTCACGAGCCTCCCTGTAGGTTGGAAGGCCTGAGGGTTGAGTACTTTGGTAATTTCTTATTGCTTCTACATTATCCTAATTTCTATACTTATAATTAGATGAAATATGTCTGTTATTATTGAGTGAGAGAGATGTAATCATTTTCTGATCATAGTGAAACTATAGCGATCACAGACGTAGTTCTATTTTGGAGTGAATCATGTAAATTCTTGTATTCTTGTGTATGTGTGATTGATTTCATTTGCTTTATATTTCTTGTTTGTTATTTTGTGTTTCACTAATTCTGGCTATGATTTGTCCATTTTTAATAATAGGAAAGTCTTAGGTAGATGAGAAAAAGATGGCTCAAAGGTGAAAAATAAATAAATAAATAAAATAAGAAATGTAGAAGAGAAAAGAGAAAAGAGAAAAGAGAAAATTAGACTTAAAAAAATAGAGCGGGGAATTTTTTTTTAAGGTCCTTGACATTAAGATTTTATAAGATAAAGGATGTACAATATTTTTATAGTAGTTACGGTCTCTCAATATTTGTATAAAGAAAACTTGACTCAAAAAAATTTTGTCCGACTTAGAGAAATTTTGTCCCGACTCAGAGAAATTTCAAAATTTCTCTGATATGATCACAGAGAAATTTTGAAATTTCTGAGTCGGACAAAATTTCTCTGAGTCGAATTTTCTCTGTGAAAATATTGAGGACCTTAGCTAATAAAAAAATATCTTGGATCTCTTGTACTAGACAAAGTTTGAGAGGGATGTTTTACTAATTTTCCCAAATAGAGCGAGAGAAAAATTTTAGGTTAATTATATTAAGATCCTTCAACTATTTATAAATATTATTTTACCTCTTTCATCTTTGAATTCATGCATATTGACTTTTTAAATTATAAAAATATATTACTTTCATCCATTTTAAACCACCTCCAAAAAGAGTATCACTTTTACTCCCAACATGCTCCCTCTAGATCACCTCTAAAAAAGAATGTATCTATATAATTTTCATAAACCAAGGAAATTAACATATATATATATATATATATATATAAATTTATAAATAAAAAGGTAAAACAATATTTATTAATAGTTGGTGGGTCCTGAAATAAATAATTCAGACGACTTTGGTTAGTTGTGAACACACTACTTATATTCACTGTCTCCTATAAAAAGAGTCAAAATTTCCCATTTTTCCAAGACTCTAGTCTAAAAAAATATAAAATCAAAAAACTTACAGTAGTTAACTTAAAACAAACAAATAAATAAAATAAAATAAAATAGTATACAGTTGTCGTCTGCTGCTTTAATCAGTTGAGGAGTGTGGTGTAATGCCATTGGATAGCTAAGATCTTTATTTTATTTTTTTTGTCTTTGGTTTTTTTTTGGCTTCTAAATTTAAAAATTGTAAGGTTGAAGAATGGGTAATGTGGGTGTGAATTAGAAAAGTAAATTAATGGACAATATTTACTGTAGGGATGACTATATTGTTAGAAATGGTTATAAAATTCTAGGTAAAATCAGAATTTTTTCTTAAGTTTGGTCTATTATTTAGGTGGGATTTGTGTGTTGATTTTCGCAGGTCAAAGTGGTAATGCGTTCTATGCCGCGTTGTGATTCACGTGGTATATTTGGTTGCGCAAAACCATTACCACCATTACCGAGTGAATGGAAAATTGAAGCCAAAGTATGCTCCATGGAAATGGAGTTTTGGTGGAAAATCCTTAAAGGTTTGAATAAGGCGTGTCCCACATTGATTTGGCAGGAAGTTTTGAATGGGTTTATAAGGCATGGGTTTGGTACTTGGGGTGTGCCTTAAGGGGTAGCCAAGTGTTTTACAGAGGGAGGTTATGGGCAAAATGGGCTAGACCCATTGAACCCAAAAATCACCACACGTGCACCGCCGTCCGGTCAGGCGAGGCGAGCTGGGCTTGGGCGCTAGTGCGTAGTGTGTGGCTGGGTTGGGCTTGTTCGGCCCAATACAAATCTTTTTGGGTAAAAAACATTTAAATTTAATTTTAATTTTTGGTAAAATAAAATCCAGAATTCAAATTATTTCGGAAATAAATTGGTTCGGTACACCCAAACAGGGCCCTTCCCGTTTTTGTTATCTGTTTGAATTGTGAACCCAACAGATTCAAATCTGTTTAAATTCAAAACCAAACAGGTTTCATACCTGTTCAAATAGGTTTGCACCTGTTTAATTCAAAACCTGTAGCCACCAATCCATCTATAAATAGGACAGCCCTCATTTGGATTTTGTATCTCTAATTTTCGTCCTTCATAATTCTGCAAATATTCTCTTCATATTGCTGCATTAATTTCTGAAAGAAAGAGTATAAACACTTAGTGTATTCGTTAGGCAAACAATTTGTAGTGCTGCTATTGTTTATAGTTGATCATTTCATCTTAGGAGATAGACATCCACATTCTGAAAGTACCGTGGAGATGACGAATCTGTCTTAAGGACACAGTGTCACACACTAGACTTGATCAGATATTTATTGGAACAAATTAATCAAGTAAGTTGTTTAATTTATTATTTTCTTTTATTTGTTTATTAAATCAGATTTTAATTTTATTTTTGTAACAAAATAAAATCTATTTTTATTTATTTATTTATTATTTCGAGTTTGATTTTTATAAACAAACAAATTCTCTTATTTCCTTTATTTTTTTATATTCTAGTTGTTGTTTAGTACACAACAGAATTTAATTTATTTAAATACAGTGAAGATTGTCCAACAATCTTAAGACAAACTATTTTGGTATCTTCATTGTATTTAATTTTCTGTGTTTTCAAAGTGATATTCTGGTTGGAAAATACAAATAGTATTATAAACTATTTGACAGATAGTAGTAATATACTGTCTATTTTCTTTGACAACTAGTATTAATATACTGGTGTCATTAACAATTGCAGAATATTAATTTGTGTTACAGAAAATTATTGTGGTATTTTATTTTTCTAGTTTTAGTAACAAGGAAAATTAAATTATTTTGTGTTATAATTTATTTTCTGGTTTTAGTAACTAGAAAATTAATTTGTGGTTTGTTTTTCTGATTTTTGTAATCAAATATTATTTCGGTATTTTATTTTACTAGTTTCAGTAACAAGGAAAATAAAATTATTTTGTATTTTAATTTATTTTCTGGTTTTAGTAACTAGAAAATTAATTTTGTTAATTTATCATAGTTCATCGTGAGTATACATGGAAGTATTTGATTCTGCAGTTAAATATTAGTCTTACAAACTAATTTCATTTTTATTGCGAAGAAACCTTTGTGGCAAGTTTATTTTCTTTATTGGTTTACTGATTCATTCTTTAATTTCTGTGTATGGATCCGTAGTCGTGAATAGTTTCTGCACATGAGTCGGAAAAAAAATATATATATATATATATATTCACAAGAACATTTTAATGTGTATATAATTAGTTTATTTATGTACAAATCAAACTAATTAAATGAATGTATGTTTTGTCTTTTTTGGAGTTTAAAATTCTAAACGCGTTGAATTTTATTTATGGGTTGAGAATCTTTTTATTTCATGATGCAAGTTGTGGGATCATGCATGATTAATTTATTTTGTTAATTCATTATTTTTAGTTGATGCGTTTGATATGCATGTATTGATATCAATTCGAGTTATTTCTTAAAAATAATTTCACGTGATTTGAAAGATAAATTGATATGTTGACCTTGTACACAAGCGGATTAATTTGAGTTTTTCCAATCAATTTTGAATGGGTGTTTAAACACCAGAGAAATTTAAACATGAAAATGTATGTAGTTATATCGTTCCATTTAATTTGAAGTAAATTTAAGAAATGTTTTATGTTGATTATTAGTTTGTTTTGAATTATGTGACATGAGATGTCGTTAATAATTATTTTACTTGCGTAGTAGAATTTGTTAAACCATAAACCATTTTATTAATATGGGAGTGTATCTCTTGCATTAGATGAGATAATTAAATTTTCTTTTGTCACAAATATTTTTATGACAGTGACATTTATTCGTAAATGAGTTGCAAGAATGTATACAATCAAATGAGTTTTTTGAATTATTTAGGCAAAATTTTTGTTAGGATATGATTTTGTCAAAACATTAATTCTGATTTGTGTAGTCATAATTGTTTTGGTTTTTTCATTTGAAATTAATGAATCATGATTTGAAATTTATGAACCAAGCACACCATAGACAACAAGTGATGGATGTTATATTTTGAGTTATATTAGAAATGCTTAAACTCTACAAAACAGAAGTTGAAAATCAACTTGGTAAAACCATTAAAATGGTTAGAAGTGATAGGGGTGGTGAATATGATGCACCATTAAATGAATATCGTGCACAACATGGCATTATTCACCAAACTACAGTGCCCTATTCTTCTCAGCAAAATGGAATTGCTGAAAGCAAGAATAGAACCCTAAAAGAAATGATGAATGTCATGTTACTAAGTTCAGGCTTACCACACAATTTGTAGGGAGAAGCAATATTGTCTTCTAATTATGTTCTTAACAGAATACCCCACAAGAAGACCAACAACACTCCTTATGAATTGTGAAAAGGTCGACCGCCTTCCTACAAATACTTAAGAGTGTGGGGGTGTTTGGAAAAAGTTGAATTTCCTGTTCCTAAAAAAACTAAGATTGGACCAAAAATAGTAGATTGTGTGTTTATTGTTATGCTCAGAATAGTAGTGCATATCGATTTCTGACTTATAAATCAGAAATACCTGATATAAATGTGAACGCTATTATAGAGTCAAGGAATGCTATGTTTTTTGAACATGTCTTTCCTTATAAAAAAAGGACAGGAATTATGTTCACAGAAAAGAACTTATGATTGTACACAAAGTTAAGAGACTAATGACAATCAAACACAAGAGACTAATAATGGTTTCGACCAACAGGTTTTAACTGATGATGAACCAAGATGAAGTAAGAGAGCGAGAACATCAAAATCCTTTGGTCCAGATTTTCTGACATACTTGTTAGAAAATGAACCTCAAAGCTTTAAGGCAGCAGTGACAGGTCCTAAAGCACCTTTGTGGAAAGAGGCTGTTAATAATGAAATTGAATCCATTATGCAAAATCATACTTGGAAATTAGTGGATCTTCAACCAGGTTCTAAACCTCTTGGATATAAATGCATATTCAAGAGAAAAATGAAAGCAGATGGTTCAATTGACAAGTATAAAGCAAGACTTGTAGTTAAAGGTTACAGACAAAAGGAAGGTCTGGATTATTTTGACACATATTCTCCTGTGACAAGAATCACATCCATTCGCATGCTTATTGCTATAGCAGCGTTGTTTAATTTAGAAATACATCAAATGGATGTTAAGATAGCTTTCTTAAACGGTGATCTAAATGAAGAGATTTATATGGAGCAACCCGAAGGGTTTGTAGTGTCAGGGCAAGAAAAGAAAGTTTGTCGGCTTGTAAAATCTCTTTATGGATTAAAACAAGTACCTAAGCAATGGCATGAAAAATTTGAACATGCAAGCTTACTAATGGGTTTAAGATAAACGAAT
This sequence comes from Camellia sinensis, assembly GCF_004153795.1. Lineage (NCBI taxonomy): Eukaryota > Viridiplantae > Streptophyta > Magnoliopsida > Ericales > Theaceae > Camellia > Camellia sinensis. The sequence continues at coordinate 742,430 of NW_021025089.1, forward strand.
GTGAAAAATGCGTCTATGTTAAAAACACTGACCAATGATATGTCATAGTTTGTCTTTATGTGGATGACATGCTTATCATTGGAAGCAGTCAAAACATGATCAAATCAACTAAGCAGATGCTTAACAAAAGTTTTGATATGAAAGATATGGGGGTCGCAGATGTTATATTAGGAATGAAAATTACTAAAACATCTGGCGAATATGCATTATCTCAATCTCATTATATTGAGAAAATTCTTGATAAATTTATTAAGGATGACTTGAATGTGACTAGAACACCTGTAGACATCAGTCTTTATTTATCAAAAAATAAAGGTGATGCAGTGTCTCAGTTAAAATACTCGCAAATCATTAGAAGCCTAATGTACCTAATGAATTGTACTCATCTTGATATAGCTTATGCTATCAGTAAATTGAGTAGGTACACTAGTAACCTCGGAGAAGACCATTAGAAGACGATCATTCGGGTTCTTAGATATCTAAGATTCACCCGTAATCATGGTTTGAACTTTACTCGATATCTAGCAGTACTTGAAGGTTATTGTGATGCAAATTGGATATCGGATACTAAAGATTCAAAATCCACTAGTGGATATGTCTTTACTTTGGGAGGCGCTACTGTTTCTTGGAAGTCCACGAAACAAACTTGCATCGCACGATCCACAATGAAATCCGAGTTCATTGCTTTAGACAAAGCAGGAGAAGAAGTAGAATGGCTTCGTTACTTCTTAGAAGACATTCCAATGTGGCCAAAACCCGTGCCAGCTATTTGCATTTATTGTGATAGTCAATCTGCAATAGGCAGGGCATAGAATCATATGTATAACGGTAAGTCACGACATATTCGTCGTAGACATAATACCGTAAGGCAATTGTTGTCAAATGGAATAATCTCAATAGATTATATAAAATCTAAAGAGAATATTGCGGATCCGTTAACAAAAGGTTTGACAAAAGAGCTAGTGTATAGTTCATCGAAGGGGATGAGATTAAAGCCTATTACATAAGAGTCATCATATTGGTAACCCTACTTATATGACTGGAGATCCCAAGAACTAAGTTCAAAGGGACAACTAAGTTATGTGTGGCTCGCCAGAAATCACCAAGGGATTAAAATTCCCTACCTATTCCTCTGGTGAGAGTGATATCTGCAACATATGTTGTATGCAGGGGCATAAGGATAAGCTTTGCTTTTAATGATTACTTATATCTTGATTAAGGCATAGAATCAAGATGAGTATAAGGAGATACTCACAATAAGAATCACCTATATGAGTATTGAATTGGGGCCGGTTCTATAAGAATGAAGAGGCTAAATTCTCTAGAAACACTCATGAAAACCAGGAGCATTCAAGGCCAAAATGAACACAACAGTGAGAACCACAATGTGTTAGGAAATATTTTGTGTGAAATCTATTGTCTTGGCTTACACAAATGGCTGAACAATTCAAGGCATCGCGTCCATTGGTTAGCTAGTAAGTCCGATAGGTTATCACTAGGGAAGGTTCAAGGCTGAAAGCTACCTATCCTGATGCAAGATATTTTCGACAGATACTCTTTTGATAAAGTCTGCATATTGTTGCATTCCGTTGTCATCAAATTCCATTCATGTGGGGGATTGTTGGAAATGGTTATAAAATGCTGGGTAAAATCAGAATTTTTTCTTAAGTTTGGTCTATTATTTAGGTGGGACCCGTGCGTTGATTTTCGCAGGTCAAAGTGGTAACGCGTTCTATGCCGCATTGTGATTCACGTGGTATATTTGGTTGCACAAAATCAATACTGAGTGAATGGAAAATTGAAGCCAAAGTATGCTCCATGGAAATGGAGTTTTGGTGGAAAATCCTTAAAGGTTTGAATAAGGCTTGTCCCACATTGATTTGATAGGAAGTTTTGAATGGGTTTATAAGGCATGGGTTTGGTACTTGTGGTGTGCCCCAAGAGGTACCCAAGTGTTTTAGAGAGGGAGGTTATAGGCAAAATAGGCTAGACCCATTGAACCCAAAAATCACCACACAGGCGTGCGCGCGCCGCCGCCACTGTCCAGTCGGGCGGGCTGGGTTAGGCTTGGGCGCAAGTGCATGGTGTGTGGTTGGGTTGGGCTTGTTTGGCCCAACACTAATCTTTTTGGGTAAAAAAATATTTGAATTTAATTTTATTTTTTGGTAAAATAAAATCTAGAATTCAAATTAATCCAGAAATAAACTGGTCCGGTACACCCAAACAGGGCCTGTAGATGTCTCCGAACGTCCCGGGAGGGAAATCCCCCGTTTTGTTCATTGGGCTCACTACAGTTCGGACTCAAAAGTCATGGTCCTGTATCTAATCTCGCAGAGTGCAATGCAAAACCTATGAATCATTAAAGAGTTCAAATCTGACAAATCGTTTTGGAAAATAGATTTTTAGAAAGAAGTGTCAAACATGGACGGCTTTGCCAGATACAGAGTCTCCACCTAAATATTTATTTTTGGGAAAATTTAGGAAACCCTGACTCGTGCCGAAGGCCACGTGTTTATCATCACCAAAGTTGCCTCGGCTCGGGAACTTGGGTACGATTGGGGAAGGTCACTTCGTGAGCACCCCCGCTCGCCCGATCAAAGATAGGCCTCTGCTAACCATGATATCGAGTTTTGAAAACATTATGCATTCTTATTCCGGTTATTAGCCTAGATTTACTACGTGATGCGCACAGCATACAAGTATAGACTGGATCGCCTGAATTGGAACAACACATCTCATGTTTGTTTATTTTTAAAAATGGTTTGATGGTGCTAACCGCAAGTAGGCTAAGACGTGGATTTGCCACCCTCGGGTGGGCTTAGAAAACGTGATGGTTTGCCACTCTCAAGTGGGCGTAAAACTCACAGTCAATGCATTATTCCAATTCAGATAATCCAACCTTCACCCACAGGCATTCAGGCAGGTATATCACATAAGCACATAGCCTCATGGTAAGCATGCTATCATGGCAGTCACTCACACACATGCAAGGATGCTAAAGCATAAACACTTACCGAGTACTCCAAGCCAAAATAGAAGCTATGTTAGAAATCTATGCATGATCCTAACTATGCTGAAATGCCTAATGCAACACATGCAAGAATGCAACAACAATAGGCTCGACTATTCTAAAGATGGCATGTGAAATGCTACAACTAACAAGTATTCAACTCGAAATTAAAATACAATGCAGTTAGTATGATGCACTGAGCCCGGTGCATGCAAGACAGATAAATGAATGCAAACATGCTATCATAAGTATGCTAACCTAAACTAACCATCATAAGCTGGTAAATAAAAGGGAGAAAGATGTGGGGTTGGAAGACATACATCATACACACGCACACTTATTACTACAATTGGCCCTCTCTCAGAGGGTCTGAAAGAATATTACACAACCAAAATAAATAACGAATTATTACACAATACTAATTACTTAACAAATGAATTAGGTAAGCAAAGTAAACTAGCATGCTATGCTACGTGCAATGGACGGCCTCAGCTCTATTCCGAATGATGAAGGATGCATGCATACTCGGGTCGCCTTGTCGGGAAATTCCACCGCGACGCCTCACCTCGCCTTTGTTTACAATTGATCTCAGAAACTTGCACAAAGCTCCAAAAGGCTAAAACTCCACCTTGGGAAGGCCACCGACCAGTTATTAGCATGGGAGACCACCTGCCGATCACCCTTTGTGGTGGAGACCAAAGAGAGTGGTCGGCCTGCCAGAAAATCTAGTCGGTCGACCAGTTTCCACCTCTGGTTTCTGGTTTTTCTGCAACAAAGGCAAGAGAGAGAAAAGGCAATGTATTTTCAACAAATGTGTGCATGACCACTCTCCCCGTCCTTGCACAAGCTCAAGGGAGTGTAGTCCTCAATCCTCGTGCCACCAATCACGCATCTCGATGCATGATGGCCGAGAAGTCAAATTACACGACTCGGTGTGAAAAGAATGCACATATAAGCAAGTAAAGCCAACAACTCTATCATGGACAGTCAAGAGTGTCGGCGACCGAGAATCGAGGCACGTTTCGTCACTTGGAGTACGAAACGCCCCTCATTTCCCGTGTTCAGACTAAACCCTACTCTAAACACAAAACAATGAGATGGCATACACAATGCGACTAACATGCAACCTAGCATACGCAATACTATGGGCTAAAATGGCATACACAATGCACGTGACATAACATGGCATACACAATACACTTACGAAGACTATCATGCGCACATGAACTAAATGGCATATACAAATGCAAGATGGACTTACACCAATATGAGTGGACCTCAGCCACACTCACATCAGTGGCCATAAGATGGAAATGAGACAACCGAAATACATGCAAACATGCACGGATGCAAAGGACCGATCCTAAGGCACAACATGCAACTCTAACTAAGCATGGCAAAGGATGAAGTATGGCATGTAAACACACATTTTTCAGCTCTAAAACATAATGTACAATGGTCCCGAATCATGCAAATATGTCACACAATGAATGCAAGATGGCTTGAATACCGAAACTAGTGAAGCGTGTTATACTAGAGGTACACAAAGCAATATATAAATGGAAAAATCAGCCCCAAACAGACCCTAGGCAGGTCTGAAACAGTGGAAAAATGGCCCAAAATGATGACTTAACAAGCAAAGAAACGAAACTCATGCAATGGTCCGAGAACGAGGTATTTATGCACAACTCTCAAACACGTTTAAAGAGTGGAAATCATAGGAATATGACATTCATATAAGCTCTAAAATATGATGTATAATGACCCCAAAGCATGAAAATACCTCAGTATATGCATACAATAGACCTCAAATCTCAAAGCTAAGCATGGATATTGAACTACAAGCATGCAAAACGAGCATCATTCGACCATGAGACCCAAAAACAGAGTTAAGGCAGTCCAAAACATGCACAAAATTAGTTTAAGGCATGGCAAAAAAGTCCTAACATGAAGGGCCAAAATAACATGCAACGTAGGCTAGTAAGCATGGTTTACACTACATGTATATGAAGCACATGAGGGGCCACCAAGCCAGCCAAAAACAGAAATATGGCATGCCAAAATATGACCAAAAACCCACTGAAACTCAGTCAACACATGTTAGAATGAAGTGTTCCTTGGAAAGGCCAATGAGGGGGTTGCTCTACACATGTATGATGGACACACAAAATGGAAAAACTACCTCTGGATAGAGGTCATGAGGGCCCTAAAACTCCCTGAAAAGGGCTTGAAATGAGTCTAGGAAGCATGTAAGTAAAGGCCCCTTTGGAAGGCCTTGAAGAGGATTACTCTACACATGCATAATAGACATTCAACATGGAAAAAAGGGCTCTGGACAGAGCCTATGCAGGTCACAAAACTCACAAAAGGTGGCCTGAAACATGACTTTGAAACATGCAAATAGGGGCTCCTTTGTAAGGCCAACAAAGCTAGTAAACAAAACAAGGGGTGAGAGGGTCACCCCTCTCTGATTTTGAGACTCAAAAACACATGTTAGCCACTAAAAATCTGCTGGATTTCAGTGGCTAAAAGGCCAAACCAAGGCCAACACAAATGCTCTAATGCATAGCTCAAAACAAGAGGAAATGAAGCATGCAAGGGGGTAGATGACCCCCAACAGAAAAATGGCCTTAAACAAACATGTTTAGATGCTCAAAACAAGACTTTTTTCAGTTTATGACAAAGCCTAAATATGCTTGCAAATAGAGCTAAACTATGAAGCAAAATAAGGCTACAAAGAGGGAAATAGAGACTTACTCTTGTAGAGAAGAAGGCCAGTAGCTTCTGGACCAAAGTAGGAACTCTTCAACCTCTAAAAATGAGCTCCGAGGTGTTTGGGTTGACCATGGAGGTGTTGTGCTTGGAGGTGCAGTGCAATGGGGCCAAGAACTAGGAGTTTTGGACACCAAAAGAGAATGATATAGAGAGAGAGAGGTGTATGCCTTAGCCAAAATTTCTCAACCTTGGCTCATGAGGGAAAGGCTCCCTCTTATAGAAGAGGAGGTCCATAGCTTCTCTAAGAAGCTTGGAGCAAAGAGGCCAAGCTTCTAAAGGAAGCTAAACCCAAAGGGTCGAGCTTATTGAGGAAGCTAGACCAAAGGGGTCAAGCTTCCTCAAGAAGCTCAACAAAAGGTCAAGCTTCTCTTAGAAGCTAAGCAAAAGGGACCAAGCTTCTTTAAGAAGCCAAAACAAGAGGGTCAATCCTCGGAGGATGGGGCAAATGCCTCCCAGCTGGCACAGCTAAATAGCACTCAAAGAGACAAAAAAGCAGAAGGCTGGCCGACTAGTTTAAGTGGTCGGCCGACCAGGGGTCAAAAGGTTCAAGTTGAAAAGGTGGTCGGCCTACCCATATTGGTGGTCTTCCCGGTGAATGCAACTCAATGGTGGTATGGGAGACCAGAAATTGTGGCTCAAAAGTGAGGGAGACCACTTACTTGTCAAGAAAAATCGGCCGACCGGGAAAAGGTGGTCTCCAAGAAGAAAAGGTGGTCTCCCACCCTAATACCATCTTCCTAACAATGAAACTAGGGTCCATGCCAAAAATGAACCCACACCGATGCGAAACGAAGGTTCGGGGGCCAAAACGCACAGCCGGGGGCCCCGAAAACTGACTATTAAGCATTAAAAGTGGCGTGCGACCACGAAGGTGGTCTCCCGGACCACAGTGTCCCTCTAAGGAGAGGAAACAAGGTGTGTGCCAAAAATCGGAGCAAACGGAGGTAGTTAAGCGGTCCCGAACCGAGGCACACGGCCAACGGCTCTGAAAACCGAAAACTGGTCTCCAAATGGAAAAAATGGCCTACGACCACGAAATGTAGCCTACGGCCACTGAGAGATGGTCTACGAGACCTCTCCCTCCCTTCAGGAAGAGAAAATAGAGAAAACAGGACTTGGTTCGCAAATCGAGGCAAGGCACGAAAAGGTTCCAAAGCCCGGAGGCAAGGCTCTCAGCCGAGACTTTGTAACCTCAGAACGAGCACAATATGCAACATCACCGAGCGCTCAGTTGGTGATGTCTGAGTCTTAAGGTCAGTCAAAAATGGGGTGTCTACAGGGCCCTTCCCGTTTTTGTTATCTATTTGAATTGTGAACCCAATAGATTCAAATCTGTTTAAATTCAAAACCAAATAGGTTTCATACCTGTTCAAATAAGTTTGCACCTGTTTAATTCAAAACCTACAGCCATCAATCCATCTATAAATAGGACAGCCCTCATTTGGATTTTGTATCTCTAATTTGCGTCCTTCATAATTCTGCAAACATTCTCTTCATATTGCTGCATTAATTTCTGAAAGAAAGAGTATAAATACTTGGTGTGTTCGTTAGGCAAACAATTTGTAGTGCTGCTATTGTTTATAGTTGATCATTTCATCCTGGGAGATAGACGTCCACATTCAGAAAGTACCGTGGAGAGGACGAATCTGTCTTAAGGACACAGTGCCAAACACTGGACTTGATCAGATATTTATTAGAACAAATTAATCAAGTACGTTGTTTAATTTATTATTTTATTTTATTTGTTTATTAAATCAGATTTTAATTTTATTTTTGTAACAAAATAAAATCTGTTTTTATTTATTTATTTATTATTTCGAGTTTGATTTTTGTAAACAAACAAATTCTTTCATTTCCTTTATTTCTTTATATTCTGGTTGTTGTTTAGTACACAACAGAATTTAATCTATTTAAATACAGTGAAGATTGTCCAACACATATTACCTCATAACCATCTCATAACTAAATTATTTTAATAAATTAATTTTTAATTAGCAACTGATGTAGTCAATTACCAAAAAAAGGAAAAAAAAAATCGGTTTGGGTTCCCGAAAGTCAATTGGCCTCTCTCTCTTGCTCTTGTTCTTGTCTTCTCATCCCTCTTGTATTCCACCATAGCCGAAGACCACCAGCCTCGTTAGCGATCGGGCCACCGTTTCTCTCAGTGTCGACATCTTCTTCACAAGCTCCCATTCTCTCGACGTCAAGACCTAGTCAATTCCATTCTAATCGACTCTTTCGAAAAACTCTTTTCTAGGTTTGTTCCTAACTCTAAACTTGGTTTTTAAGCTACAAAATTTCTTTGTTAAGTTTTTAATAATTTTTTTTTTGAATTTTGGCATATATCTTTTTGTATTAGATAAATATAAAATAAAAATTCTATAAAATAAAACCAACACTAATTTTAACTGAATAATGTGTAAAAGAAAATTAATATTTGGTTTGGAATTTTCATTTTATGAGTGGGTATATAGACTTTGATCCTTTTCATTCCAAGTATGTAATGGAGAATTTCTATTACAAATCTAATGCTTATAAAATAGGAATGTAAATTTATAATTCATTTAAATTAAAAAATGGTAATTACACTTGAGAGGGTAATTTGTAAACAAATTGGGCCGACCTAGGAAAAGTCTTCTTTGGAAGTTGGGCCGCGCAATGGGCCGAGATAATGGCTGGTATAGCTCGGTCTTAGGCCAAGAAGACATCTCATATTTCAGATTTGGGCCGAACTATGGGCCGAGGTGTCTGGGCTTCGCAAGTTGGACCTCGTCCTTGTTAGTTCGGTCAGAGATTGCTGCAGTTAGCTCGGTCTAAACAGACAAAACCGAGGTAACATCAATGGCGAGGGCCGAGCTGTGTATAGCTCGGTAGGGTGGCATTCGATAGATCAGCTTTTGATCACAGGGTCCGAATGGTAGGGGACCGAGATAAGGCAGTTCGGTCAGGAATGTATAACCGAGGTAAAGGGTTCAACCATCTCACTGGGCTTGCAGTGATGAGACTCCTAGTAGGACTCTGCTAAGTAGAATTAGAGTCCTACTGGGATTGTGCAAAACCATCTCACTTGGTTGGTAGTGAGTAGGAGTATGACTCCTAGGAGGACTCTGCTAAGGAGAGTAAAGTTCTACTAGGATTGTGCAAACCATCTCACATGGTTGGTAGTGAGTAAGGTGTGTGATTCCTAGAAGGACTCTTATAAGAAGAGTTGGAAATCCTACTAGGATTGTGCCAAAGTAAAATCTATAAAAGCTCATGACCAGACCTATGTACAGGTATCCCAATTCTTACTCTATAATACACAGAGCTTATTGTCTATTGTCTAGTTGCTAACTGAGGTACCGGAGGGGTTTCCAGCACACATCCGCCAGTTAGCTCACGTTTATGTTTTCAGGTGGAAAAGTAACGTTGTTTGGAGGAGTGCAAACTTGATCAACAGGATTATACGATAAGAGTATTTCGTGCTAGTACAATTGGTGCCGTCTGTGGGAATTTCACAAAGAGCAAAACCTCTTGATTAAGTTTTCCTCTCTAGTTGAAAGCAATGGCGCCCAATGAAGACTAGCTGTAATCTGCTATTGATGGGCAAACACCAGAGGGGGGTGGGAGATGGGAAGGTTTACCTTATATCCCACCCATAGCGGAATTAGATCCCCAGCGAAGGAATCCGCGGAGAGAAGCAAGAGAAAGACGGGGCTCAAGTCCATACCGCTCTCAAAGCTCTAATAGACAGAGGCGGAAGATGGATCCTTAGGTTCTCGAAGATTACGTAAGGGAGCAAGACGAAGTAATAAGAAGAATGGCGGCTGACATAGAGTCTATGAAGAGCCAGATAAAAGGCAAAAGGGTGGCAGCAAAAGAGGGGCGCGAAGGCAACACACATTCTTGCCACTTAGAAGATCGTGACAGACAAGTCACACCATCACAAACTGAAAGTAGAAACCTCAGGTAGGGCGATACACAATCAAAGACTTCTAGGACACGCCACTCCAAGCCTGAGAGAATGAGGACTCAAAGGGCTCGAATGAGAGAAGACACTCAGGCTTGCGATACCCGCAGAGTCTCCGCACTACAACAATTGGCTCCTAGAACACACAGGAGTGTCGAGGTTAGAATTCTAGAGCCACGCCTTGCCTATGAACCAGCAGACAAAGCGTTAGCAAGGTTGCAGAGCTCACCGTTCATTCCAACAATAGAGAACGCACCATTACCCGCAGGCTTCCACCAGCCCAAGTTCACTACTTATGAGGGGAAGTCGGACCCTATATATACTTGAGCCACTTTTACCAGGTTATGGCTGTGTATCGGCAAAACGAGACTCTAATGTGTATTCTGTTTCCTTCCAGCCTTGGTGACCTGGGTTTAACATGGTTTGAAAGGTTGCTAGAAGGTAGCATAGCTTCGTGGACGCAACTAGCGAAGGGATTTGTGACCAGATTCAAAACGAACACCAAGACACCAATGGAGATTGACCAGCTTCTCTCCATAGACATGGGCAAGAAAGAAACATTGAGGTCTTACAATAACCAGTATTGGGAGACTTTTAATTAGATTGGAGATTGCCTTACAAACCTAGCTATCGCACAGTACAAACAAGGTTTGCCGGCTGGCAATAAGTTGAGGGATTCAATGACAATGACGCCGCCCCTTACTATGGAAGCCCTAATGGAGAGAGTGCACCAACATATTCGGGTAGAGGAAGATGAGGCGCGCACCAAGGCAGAGTCCAGCACAACAGGGATACCAGACAAAAAGCTTTTTGGCCAGAGTTAACACGGTTGACAAGTAAGATTGACTGCGCAAAAGTCTTTGCCTGACTTGGGGGCAATTGGGAAGGTTGGCAGGATTGGCCAACTCTTTCTAATAAGTCTTTGCCCTACTGGGGGGCAATTAGGAAGGTTGGCAGGTTTGACCAACACTTTCCATTCTTCAGCCGAGATCAGGATCTAGGCTGCAGAAGTTTGGTCGAAATAACCAAACACTTGGCTCTAGGTTGGCCGGAATAACCAACACTGAGCTCTCTTCAGCCGAGATCAGGATCTGGGCTAAAGAGGTTGGCTGGAAAAACCAACACTTATCTCTCTTCAACCAAGATCAGGATCTAGGCTGAAGAGGTTGGCTGAAAAAACCAACACTTATCTTTCTTCAGCCAAGATCAGGATCTAGGCTGAAGAGGTTGGTTGGAAAAACCAACACTTTGCTTTTGGTTGGCTGGAATAACCAACTTTGAGCTCTCTTCAGCCAAGATCAGGATCTAAGCTGAAGAAGTTTGGCAGGAATAACCAAACACTTTGTTCTCTTCAGCCAAGATCAGGATCTAGGCTGAAGAAGTTTGGCAGGAATAACCAAACACTTTGTTCTCTTCAGCCGAGATCAGGATCTAGGCTGAAGAGGGTTGGCAGGAATAACTAACACTTTGTTCTCTTCAGCTGAGATCAGGATCTACGCTGAAGAGGGTTGGCCGGAATAACCAACATTTTGTTCTCTTTAGCTGAGATCAGGATTTAGGCTGAAGAAAGTTGGCAAGTATGACCAACAGTTTCTCTTCCTCTAACTGAGATAAGAATCTAGGCTCAGGAAGGTTGGCAGGTATGACCAACAAATTTTTTTGACACTCTTTGACCGGGATGATAGTTAGCTCGGCCAATGAATGCCAGATTAATGGAAGGACGTGTTGAGCAACTGACAAGGCTTATTGGGATGAAAGGAGCTGTGAAACCAAACAACTTTTTAGCTCGGCAGAGTGGGGGCGTTCTTAGCGCGGCTGGAGGAAAAATAATCCCAATCACGCTACACAGATGGAATTAAGGGGTAATTGAGAGGGTAATTTGTAAACAAATTGGGCTGAGCTAGGAAAAGTCTTCTTTGGAAGTTGGGCCGCGTAATGGGTTGAGATAAGGGCTGGTATAGCTCGGTCTTAGGCCAAGAAGACATATCATATTTCATATTTGGGCCGAACTATGGGCCGAGGTGTTTGGGCTTCGCAAGTTGGACCTCGTCCTTATTAGTTCGGTCGGAGACTACTGTAGTTAGCTCGGTCTAAATAGACAAAACTGAGATAACATCAGTGGCGAGGGCCGAGCTATGTATAGCTCAGTAGAGTGGCATTCGAAAGATCGGCTTTCAATCACACGGTCCGAATGGCAGGGGACCGAGATAAGGCAGTTCAATCAAGAATGTATAACCGAGGTAAAGGGTTCAGCCATCTCACTTGGCTTGTAGTGATGAGACTCCTAGTAGGACTCTGCTAAGAAAAGTTAGAATCCTACTGGGATTGTGCAAAACCATCTGACTTGGTTGGTAGTGAGTAGGAGTGTGACTCCTAGGAGGACTCTGCTAAGGAGTGTAAAGTTCTACTAGGATTGTGCAAACCATCTCACTTGGTTGGTGGCGAGTAGGGTGTGTGATTCCTAGAAGGACTCTTATAAGGAGAGTTGGAAATCCTACTAGGATTGTGCCAAAATAAAATCTATAAAAGCTCATGACCAGACATATGTACAAGTATCCCAATTCTTACTCTAGAATACACAGAGCGTATTGTCTATTGTCTAGTTGCTAACTTAGGCATCGGAGGGGTTTCCGCCACACACCCGCCGGTTAGCTCATGTTTGTGTTTTCAGGTGGCAAAGCAACGTTGTTTGGAGGAGTGCAAACTTAATCAACAAGATTATACGAGAAGATTATTTCATGCTCATACAACACTCACCATTGAATGATGTAATGGAACCTCTCAATTACAAATATAAAATGGAGAGAATCACAACTCATGTGGGTACTATAAATCCGTTCATTAACTTTTACCATAAAAAACAACTACACTAACATACTAATACTATCTTTGACTTCCAAAAAAACAGAAAAAAATAATCACAAAATCATGTACTTCTTACAGTGTACCATTTTTTAGAAATTAGGAATGTGCACGCAGAATCCTCCAAAAATAAATTGACAATTAATAAATAAAGAGAAACCATTTCATACTAAGAGCATGGACCGACGTGGGGGCCAAAATAAGCAAGTTGCCTATAGTTTCAATTTCATTAATTTAAATTAGTGTTTCACTCGTGATATACATAAGTTGTATTTGTAATTATTTGTATATATGTAAATTGTGATTTTTAATTTTTTTTGACACACAGAAAAAGGAATATAACAAATGCAACATTTCTTCAATCAATTATTTTATATTTATTTTTATTCAAAATTTAAAAATAATATACGGGCAAAAATTTATAACTAAATTAAGGAAAATTTTATTCCTAACGGCATTATTTTACTTCTATATAAATACTTAAAAAAACAAACCTGCAAAAAGGTAGTCAATATAATATTATACATTAAGTAAAAAAAAAAATACAGTTAGCAATTATGCTTACAAAAATTTACTATAGTTTAATATCAATTTTTTTAAAAAAAAAAAAAACTATTTTAATAGCATTTATCTAGTACCAAATAGAATTTTCTTAGCAAAAAGGAAAGTTATAGGGCTTGTTTGGTTTGTTTTTGGGAGAGTTATTTTTGAAAAAATTTTTGGGGGGAGAGTTTAGAATTTTTTTTGGTTTGTTTGGTTATATATTTTGGGAGAGTTGTTGTTTTTTTTGAGTTTGGGATGATTTGATATTTTGGGAGAATTTGAATAGATGTGTGTGAGAGAAAAAGTGATTGAGAAGGAAGGAGGAGAGAGAAAAAGTGATTGATTGATGTGTAAGAAAAAGAAAGTGATTTTGAAATTTTTTTGAGAAAAACTCAAACCAAACAATCTTTTAGAAATTTTTTTCTAAAACTTATCTCCCAAATACAAACCAAACATACCCATAAAATTTTGTTGCAAATTTTTAAATGTCTATTGTTAAACATTCTATTCTACTTGCTTGAGTTTTGATTTTTGATCTTTGTTCCACATTAATCGTATTATTTTATTTATTTTTCTTCTTCTTGCTTGATTTTCGCATGATACTTCTTTCATAGAGCATATCCGAGTGTATTAGTAAAAACATTATACACTTAAAATGCATAAAATTACAATATATAGAAGAAAAAAAAAACAAGTAACTGCCCAAAACTAAAACTACTTTAAGAAAAAATAAAAAATAAAAATAAAAATGAAACTGTTTGAAATAGTAAATGATTTATTTATTTATTTATTTTTTAAAATAAACTTTTAAAGAAAACAAAAACAAAAATAACAAAAAAAAAAAACTATATAAAAAAAGTACATAAACTAAACATAAAATATAATACAAAAAATAAATGAATTTTAGGATTTTCAAGAAGTGAGACTCACAAATAAATGTTGTAAAATCTTATCTATTCATATACTTTTTGTGTATATTTTTTGTATTTCTAATCCTGAGAATGACATTGAAATCATTTGTACTTCTTGCATTAGGTCCATCTAATAGCTTTAGCAAACACAAATGTAATAAATTTTATAACACAAAACACAAACAATTATGAGACAAAGTATCTAAAAAAATGAAACCAACATTCAATGATGATATAGAAGCACATCTGAAATTTTAATTGGAGATATAACTAGATAAAACGCAATAGAAGAGGAAGACAACATTTATTTTTCATCACAACAATTACATAACTTAATATATAATTTTAATGTCTCTCACTCTTCCACATGTCCAATTCTCTATCAATATTAAAATGAATGCATGAACCAAAAAAAAGAAACATTTGAGAAGACAAAGAGATGTGGTTTGAGACCTTTCAATTGTTGAATTCTATTACTTAATAATTATTAGGCTTCAATGGTCGGGCTTCTAACATTTGTTAGCTACTAAAACTGAGTTCTTTGGTTTCATCTATATTCACTTAGTAATTTCATAGTGGACACGTGTCAAGCCTTTACACAAATACTTGGCACAATTTTTAGCATTATTAATGAAATGCACTGTGTAATTTTTTTTTTCCACAATTGCAACCTGTTATTTTTTAATAAGAGTTTATATTTGTTTTAGATATTTTGTTAATATACAAATTATTTTTTTTAGACTTTTTATAAAAATAATTTAACAATCCTATCATTAACCATAGTGTATGGGAGAAGTTGAAAATGGTGCGATAGTAAGTATGAGAGAAGCCAAAGATGCTTATAGGTTGGGAGAAGTCAATAAATGCTAAGATTTTTCTTTTAAAATCAAAAAATTAGAAAATTAAGATTGGGATATTGAAACTTCCACAAAACTTGTGAATTAAAAACCGTATTTTCTTTATATAATATATAGATTATATATTTTTAATTTCGTTTTGATGTGATGGTCTATTAGTTGTCAATAATATTTTGAATAAAAAAATAACATGTCTGAAAAGAATTTGGAATAAATTATAATGGAATTATTTACCCATTTTTCTTTTTTGTGCAGGAATTACTAAAATTTCTGGATGAGTTGCATGTGGTCTTTTTCGGTCCAAAATGTTAACAGCAATAGATGAAAAGACTAATTGTAACATAATTAGAAATATACAGTTTAAGTTACTAAATTTGAAATTATAGGAAACATAAATTTTCTCAAATAGAGGACCTAATTTATCCAAATATTTAAGTGGATAAATGAATCCAGTAGAGATTTATCATTTTTCAATATATAGGTCAAGCCAAGCAACAGCCTAACTTACAAGGAGATATCAAGTACTATTTGGCCACAGCCACTAATGAAAAAAACAACATCAAAAGGGAAATATGGATTTAGATCTATGTATAAGAAGATCTTTAAGATATATCCTTTTATGCACAATGCGCATTATGTATAAGAAGATCTTTAAGATATATCCTTTTATGCACAATGCGCATTTGTCAGTACTTAGCTGCTGATTTGCCACCCTTTGGCTGTAAAATCATACAACACTTTATTATTACATAATACACACAAACAGGTGTGAATTATTTTCAACTTTCTTTGTGGATTCGTCTATTCTTCTTGAATTGAATTGGTTTTGTGACATCCTTTTCCATCATATTTCTTCTTAGAAACCAATTGAGCATTACATTCACATAATTGCATAAGATTGGCAACGAGAAATCCTCCTTAAATAAGTAAGTTTTATTTAGTTAGGCCGAGCCTAAAAAGAGCTCTACATAGATATGGATCACAAGCCAATGTCATACAACATTGACAAACATAACAAGAACTGAATTGGCATATATAGCTTCATATATAGAATCAGATATTCATCCTTCTTCTTCTTATTTCTTCGTTGGGGCAACTGGCTTGCTAGCGGTAACACTTGGTGCCTAGAAAACCCATCAAAATGTCAATAAGATAAATAAATAAAATAAGATAAAAGGGCGTACCCAGTACACAAAGCTCCCGCATATGCAGGTTCTTGGGAAAGATTGATGTACGCAGCCTAACCTCACAAGTAGAGAAGCGGTTTCCGCAACTCAAACTCATGACCTCCAGGTCACAATGGGGCAACTTTACCATTGCGCTAGGCCTGACCTTCAAATAAATAAAATATAACAAATGAAAATAAAAAGAAAGAAAAAAGAAAAGCAAAAACATCAAAATGTATGTGCCTTCTTAGGTTCGAGGGGCTTTTGCTCGACCTTCTTAGTGGGCCGAGTGGAGGCCAGAGTTATTGGTGGAGTTTTGGTGGGCTCTTTCTTGGCTTGTGCAACCAGGTTTTTTTTTTTTTTTGCGAATGATGCCATCGATAGAACGATTAAGACTTGATGGTGAAACAGACAGATATAGTAATCCATTTGGGGGAATAGAATGAAGTAATGTGGACGCATCTTGAAAGATGATGCCGAATCAAATACTTTGCTTAGAGATAGATATTGCTCATAGCATTTGATGTTGATTCTAAAGCGTGCCCAGATATTTCCAAGCCATATGTTGTAACAATGTGTACTTTTCTGTTTTCAAAAATCATTTTGGGACAATACGTGATGTAGGACTAACGTGGGTTTTAGGATCTCTGTTGGATATTTTCTTATGCTTTACCCTTCCCCAAAATAACCTTATTTATATCACGTTATTCCATGTTGTCCATTGATTGAATCCCCAAAATACCTTAATTGCATCCACCAAGCAGTTGTCCATTGATTTTCAATGCCTACAACACATCAATGCTTTTGTGGTTGGTAAATATTATCAAGTTGCTGCTTAAAACCCGAAAAGTGTACTTGCATATTTAATGCACCGACTCAATACCCAACATGGATACTTCATGACTAATGTGGCACTTAGACATATGCAAATAGAGAGCGATGGTATGAGATCCTTTATCCTTAAAACTAAGGGATGTTTTGGAAAGTTAGTAAAAAGTTGGCTTTTGACTTTTTATCAAGTTTTTTGATTTTTTTTAAAGTGATTTAGAAAGTTGGTAAAAAGTTAATTTTTTTATTTTTGGTTTAATATTTTTTAAAAGTGCCACATCACTCTAAAATGACTAAAATATCCTTACTTTTTAATTAAATTTACAATTTTGCCCTTTTGCATGTCCACATTTTTTTGAATTAATTAATTACAATGTTCCAAAGGGTAGTTTGATAAATGGCCTAGTTGCTTTTTTGGGTCTTCCCAAATGGTGTCTTCAGCGTTTTTGCATGGTGCAATGTTTTTGATGAATTCGAAAAACGCAGCTTTTTGTCAAAGTTCCCAAAACAGCACTAAGCTGATGAACTTTTTATCCGGCCCAACCTAGTACCCAAGGTGGTCCAATTTGACCTGAATGAGGTTGGGCTTTGGCCTAAGCCTAGAGTTTGAAGCCTAATTCGATTTGTCTGGCTGGGCGACAAGCTTGTCAAAAATTATAAAAAATATAAGAAAAAATTATTAAAAAAAAAATGGTTGCCATAAATATGGACCAATAGGCTAAGCCCACTAGCGTGTTGGCCCGCCCATCGGCTAGGACCATGAGCTTGTATAGGCCAAACCCGTTGGGCACAGCTTGACCCTAAGGTTTTCGGCCGCATTTTGGGCCCACACAATCTTGCTATAAAATAAAATAAAAAAGCCTGCTAGGCTTAGTTTGTGGACAGCATTGGGACCCATTTTCGCTAGCCACTCGATGACAGGATCATCGTGTAATTGTGAATGATGGGATAGAAGGATATACACTTTTTTTTTTTGTTGGCGTAGAGATGGACAGGGGTTTTGGCTTACTTGATCATGACGATCGAACTGGGGTCCCAAAGCTCTGACGAATCTCATCCTTTAAGGCAGGGTACAGGTTCTTCCTGTAGGAAGATATTGAACATTGGATTGAATTTGAGAGAGTTTTGATCATCATGGTGGTCTGCTCTGCCATGGAACTCTTGTTGATCATCCTGTTTTGCGTCTGGAGTCACACCTGTATATAAATAAAAGCTGGCGTAATTTTGAGAGATGTTTAACATTGGATTGAATTTTTCACAGAAATTTTTGCAATTTAGTAAGTTGTTCAATTCTGATAAGAAGGCATCTCTCCACTAAAATGATCAGATGATGCATTTAAGAAGTTAAGAATTAAAGAAGCAGATAACTTGAACTTTGTAACAGATGAGAGAAGGCATAATTCTCAAAATTCAACGGCTACCAAAACGAATTATTCTATTCTGGTAAATGCAAATGTAGGAGCTATCCTCAAATAGGAAATTTTCATTTTCCTTCTTAAAATGGGGATAAAAAAATTCAATGTTAACATACTGGTTTAAAACGAGAGGGAAAATTGAATTCACAACCCCCAAAGGCTCCGTTTGTTTTGGGGTGTTGTGGATGGGATGGGACTAGGATGGAGGTGGAGCCAATTAGTATTGTGTTTGTTTGTAGAGTTGGGAAAGAAATTAGAATGGAGAAAGGGATTTAGATGAAGGTTGGAAGCGGGATTGGGATGGAGGAGGTAGAGATGGTATTAGAAAAATAGTGAGGAAATTAGCAATTTTTTTATTTTTTACATATTGGGATTTTTTTTTTGAACATTAATGTTTAATTTTTTGTATTTTTTTTTGTTTTATTATTTTATATATAAATAATTTAACAATTCTTACACTAACAATTATCATCAAAACAAACACAATTTTACTTAATTCCCTCACTATCAATCCCTGACTGATAATTCCTTCACTATTAATCCCCTCACTATGAATCTCCTCCATTCTACTTCTGAAAATAAATGGGGCCAAAAAAGAAAGATCAGCTCGAACTTGAAATCACACAAAAGGGCCCTAAATTCAACAACCGATCGCAGAGCATACATTGTTTGAAAAAAAAAAAAGGATAAAGATACCAACTTTAAACATAAAAGATTAAAAATAAAATAAAATAAACCGATCAAAGGATCGACGCGTAAAAATAGCAAGTAGAAAGATCAAATGCAACAAGAATTCTCTGCCATGGACTGTTTGATAGAGTTTTGATCATCATGGTGGTCTGCTCTTCCACGGAACTCTTGTTGATCATCCTGTTTTGCATCTGGAGTCACATCTGTATATAGCCAAAACAGTTTCATAGTAAAAATACGATAGGATTTTTTTAAATTAAATTAAAAATCAGATCTTGTAATTTGGAGGGCAAAGAATCTCATGGCGGCCCCAAATTGAATACATTGTTTGCTTCATTTATGAAAAAAACCTAGATTTATTGAAAACTCTTTTGGAAAATCTAGATATGTTTCGTGTTTTCATGATTATCGATTTCGATTTAGGTAATCCAATTAAAAATTATATAACCATAATTAAAATAGAGAGAGAGAGAGAGAGAGAGAGAGTAAAACATCACAGCCACGACAAAAAAAAAAAAATTATGTGAAAAAATATGGGTCCGAGGCTATACAAATAATCTACTATGAAAGAAAAATAGTACAAGAGATATCTTACAAAAAGTCACTCCACAGTACACACGTTTGCTCAATCTACAAGTTACTCCACTTTCTCCACCACTGGATATCCGCTTGCTTTGGAATCCACCAAAGACTTCTTACAATCTTGGAATCCAGCAAAAAGGTTGTCGAATTGCCACGACGCCTGTAAAATCCAAGTTTTTTGTAGAATAATTTTATGAAATTGATTATTAATTAAATTAATTTATATGGGTAATTTAGTAATATCAAAGAATTAATTATGAGATAACATTATAATTTCTATTGCTTAGATGGTTAATTTTGCAATTTTGGAAAATTAGGTTAATAAGCCCACATATTGTAGCTTTAAGTCCTGGGAAAAACAAAATAGGGGTGGATGAGGGTTTTGGAGGCAGCAAGGGTTTGAAAAAAAGTAAAAGAAAAAAAAAAAAGAGGATTCAAGGGAAGCGGCGGTAGGAATTGAGGGAGACATTCCTGATGCTCATTGATTTTTTTTTTTTTTTTTTAAATGAAAGGTTAATAAAGTAAACAGTTTAATACAAGCATTTGAGCAAAGGGAACTTAGTCCCTCCTAGAGCTAGCAGCCACCATGTCTGCAACTAGTACAGAAAGGAGAGCACTGGGTGTCTCATCTAAAAAGACAAAATGCTCAGTTTGGCTGACTCCAATGTTTGCAAGAGCATTAGCGTATTGGTTAGCTTCTCTTGGGATATATGAAATTTTATATTTGCATCTTCTTAGGTGGAAGCTGGCATCCTCAATCAAAGCTCTATATGGGCAAGAGCTGTCAGCACCATCTGTAATTAGTTGCCTTGTAACTTGAGAATCTATCTCAAGCTCTATATTTGCCATTCATTTCTGCATAATGATGGTAAGTCCTCGGTAGAGTCCCCAAAGTTCAGCTTCCAAGCTCGTGCAATTTCCCAGGTAGCCATGGTAGCCCCATAGCCATGTACCTACTTTATCTCGCAATAAACCACCATACCCAGATTGACCTCGGTCTCCTCTAGAGCTTCCATCAATATTCAGTTTCAGTGTCCCTGCAAGAGGTGCAAGCCAAATAGTGAGTCGTGGTACTGAGTAGTTTGGGTGAAGTGGGTTTAAAAAAGATTCCTGAATTTCTTGAGCCTGTTGGAGAATTTTGGTTATGCTGATGGTTACAGGTTGATATTGATTTTCAAGCACTTCTCTGTTCCTATCCTTCCTTATATTCCAAATAGCAGATAAGAATATAGTTGCCCATTGGATGTCATCCACCTTGTGCTTAATTTTCATGTTGGATCTGATCCATTCAGGTAGAGGATCTCTATCACCTACCTGCCACCAAGGGCCTTTTCAAACTGACCCAGATTAATTTAGCTTTAAGGCAGCCTCCAAGCAGATGGCTCATGTCCTCTCTAGTAGTTTGACACCTGGAGCAGGTGTCTGAATCTGTGAGCTTCCTTTTGAGTCTCATCTGGTTGGTAAGGAATCTTCCATACATGGTCAACCAGAGAAAGCTTCTTAGTCTCTGTGGGGCCTTAATTTTCCAGACCCATTACCAATCAAAGTCATTCTCATCCTGCTAGGAAATGGAATTGTAGGCAGCAGAAGTAGTGAAATTGCCATTGGTGGTGCCTTGCCAGGTAGGAGTGTCCATGAAAGTTACATACCTAGGCCTGTATATTTGTAGAATGTTATCTTTTTCTTCTTGGGAAATCAGATTTTGGATTGAGGTCAAATTCCATTGGCCTTCATCATCTAAAATGGAGCTAACAGTTGTAGTACAATCAATGTGAAGGCCCTGGTTGTTATTGCACAGTGGTGCTGTGCCACACCACCAATCAGTCCAGAGTGAGATATTCTCACCATTGCCCACATTCCATTTGATGTTAGCCTTCAACACCTCTCTGTTGTTAATTATGCTCTTCCAAATGTGGGAGGCTTTTCTCTTGAGAGGCTAATTGAATATGGAGTGGTGCTTAAGGTATTTAGATTTGAGAATTGTGCACCAGACAGCCTTGCTTGTAATTTTCCAGCCAAGTTTAGAGATAAGGGCAGAATTTTGGGCCCTGGTTTTCATAATGCCCGGCCCACCATTCCTTTTACTTTTGCAAACTTGGTTCCAGTTAATCAAGTGAACTTTTTTGACAGAATCAGTGCTACCCCAAAGGAAATTCCTATTTAAGCTGTCAATTTTATCACAAATATGTCTAGGTAATTCCATAGTTTACATGAGATGATTAGGTATGGCAGAGGTAACAGAATTCACAAGGGTGAGTCTACCTGCAAGGGACAAGTTTTTGGCCTTCCACCCAGATAACCTATTAGTCATTTTTTCAATGATGTGATTTATATGATTTTTGTTAATTCTGCCATGGAGCAGAGGGGTGCCAAGATACTTACCCAAGTCATTGGTAAGGGAAAAACCACACTGATAACTAAGGGAGAGGGCTTCCCTTCTAGGGATATTGGGAGAAATAAATAACTTGGATTTCTAGAAATTTATTTTCTGCCCAGAAATTTCACAAAATTCATTCAACACTTCCATGATGGCATTACAATTTCTGGTATTAGCCTTAGCAAAGAGAAAAAGATCATCAGCAAAAAAAAGGGTGAGAGATAAGGGGACTATGTTTAGAAGCTTTAAGGCCGTGCCAATCACCACTTTGAGTTTTAATTCTTATCATGTTAGATAGATTTTCCATGCAAAGCACAAACAGTTAAGGGGAAAGAGGGTCACCTTGTCTAAGTCCTCTCCCAACACTAATGTTAGGGAGGGCCTCTCTATTTCAAATAATAGATGAATTAACATTAGAAACACAATTCATGATTAGAGTAATCCAAGTAGGGTTGAGATTAAATTCTTTGAGGGTATGATGAATGAACTCCCAGGAAATATGATCATAAGCTTTTTCAAGGTCAATCTTAAGCACCATACCTCTAGTTTTGCCTTTCTTGGACCTGAGGGTATGAATAATATCTTGGGTTATGATGATATTATCAGTGGTAGTTCTACCTAGGATAAAACTACTCTGATTGGGGCTAATTAAATCAGAAAGCAGAGAACGGAGACGATTGACAATAACTTTGGTAATGGTCTTATAAGTAACATTGCAAAGACTTAATGGTCTAAACTGTTTTATAGTGTCAAGGTTCTCCAGCTTGGGGATTAACACAATTTGGGTTGCATTGACCTCCTCAGGGATGGTCTGAGTGGAAAAACACTATTTGACGAAATTGCACATGGATGCTCCAACTATATTCCAGTTTTGATGAAAGAAGACAGCTTGCAACCCATCTCTACCAGGAGCTTTAAAAGCTTTAATATTTTTAATGGCATTCCAAATTTCATGGTTAGTGATGGGAGCTTGGAGAGTATCATTATTATCTTTAGTAAAGCCAGTATAGGTGATACTTCTCCAGTTATCCAGCATAGGAGTAACCTCATGTTGAAACAGATCATTAAAATAGTAGTAAATATGATTCTGGATATTTTCAGATTTAGAAAGCCAATTACCAGTAACATCCTTGATCATATTAATTTTAAGTTTCCTACGTTTATTGATGGTAGATACATGAAAGAATTTGGTATTTTGATCTCCCATGGTAAGCCATTTGACCCTGGATTTTTGAAACGAGATAAGTTCTTCTTGAAATAGGGTCATGCTGTACTGTTTGATGAGGTTTTTTTTCGAGGAGGTGCAGATTATGGGAAAACCCATGAGTTTGGGATTTTTGAATTCTTTCTATTCAGGCTAAAAGGTTTCGCTTATGCTTATACACATTCCCAAAGACTTCTTTGTCCCAATTTTTTACATCATGAGTAAATCCATTGATGGCCTCAACCAGATTATAATCCATATTGGTCCAAGACTTTTTGACAACATCCAAGAAAGTAGGGTGGCAGGGCCAAGCTGCTTCAAATCTAAAAGGCCTAGAAGTAGGGTTAGAGAGATGCATACCTTGTGTGAGAACAATGAGTGGGAAGTGGTCTGGATAAGTTCTGGGAAGTGTCCTCACTGTCCCTTCAGGAAATAAAGCTCTACATTTGTCATTGCTCATAGCTCTATCAAGATGCTCCATGGTATTAGCCAATCCATATCGGTTGTTTGTCCATGTGAGTCTAGGGCCAACACAACCAAGATCGATGAGGTTGCAGTTGTTGATTCGTTCAACGAATTTCTGGGTTCGGTTGTGATTGTAGTAAGGAGAAAAGCTTCTCCTTTCATTATGGTTAGTGAAGTCATTAAAATCACCCACAACCAGTCAGGGTTTCTCCATACTCCTAGCTGCATCCTCAAGACTGTTCCAGAGTTCATCTCTTTAGAAGGGGTAAGGGCTAGCATAAACTGTAGAGAGGATCCATTCCTCATAGTCTTCCTTATGGATTGTGGCCTGAGTAACTTGGTTAGTGGCATGTGATGCTCTTATACTGACATGGTTAGTATCCCAGAGTAGCCAAATTCCACCTGTTCTTCTTATTGGGTCCACTATTGTTGCAACAGTAAACCCCATATTATTGAAGATGTCTGGGGTAAAGGAGCCTTATCTTCAGGGATGATGACAATGGAGAGGTTCTGAGTGGGTGGAGTGAGGGTTGGTGTTAGGTTAACACCAGGCTGTGTGGCCTTGGGCTAGGTTTCAGTTTGTGAAACAGGTGGCCCGGACTAGGTTTTCTGGTATGGGCTAGATGCCTCTTTTTCGAGGCCCAATCTTGTTGTTTTCTTGCCCCTATCCATTTCCTCTTCTTGTTGGGTCCCTTTACTCAATTCTGAGAACTTGTTGTAATTTGGGCTTGGTCTAGTAGTCTGGGTTTTCTTATTGATCACAGGCTTACAGGTTCTCTTTGTTACCATCATCCAGGGCCCATATGGATCATCTCCTTCTACTGCTGGTTGTTGCAAATGACTGTTGGCACTGGAGCTAGCCGTTGGAGTTTGGTCTTGGTTGCCCTCAACAGTTAGTTGTATTCCTTCTGGCAGAGGGTTATTCCGATGAACAGCTTGTTGCTTGAGGTGCGCTGCCTGGTATTTGCACAGTTCCTTGCGGTGATCTGCCCTGCCACAGTAAAAACAAAAATGAATGGATAGATTCATATTCTATGTTATAGCTTTTTTTGCTCAGGAGAAATCTGGGACATAGTGGCTTACGGAGATCAACTTCAATGCACACCCTTGCAAACCGGCCCCTGGTAGCCATGGCTGTGGTGAGATCAATCTTCAGAGGTTTACCAATTGACCTAGCAATCGCAAATAAAACTTTCTCTTGAAAATATTCAATCGGAAGCTCCAGAAATCGCACTCATACTGCAGTGGTGGTTTCAAAAGCTTCCGATGCTTTAAAATCACGCTCTCATTTACGCACGGTGAGATAATGATCCATAATAACCATAATAACCCACGGTCCTCCAGAGTAAACATGTGCACAATCTTTCAATGAGGAGAATTTGAACAGAAAATAGTTATTACCCAAATCTATAACATTAAAATCCTCTTGTAGGCCCCAGAGGTTCTTAACTCTTGTGCAAAGCATCTTGTACCCGATGTTCTTGCCTATATAATGACTCGGATTTTAAATTCACATTGGATTGATGTATAATGGTGCCCGTCACCTTAAAACTTGTACGGTCGTCGGGCTCTTGATATTGATGGGTGGGCAAGTGAACTTTAAATATTATAATTGAGGACCCTTAGGTGATGTTTGGAACCTTGATTGAAGCCTTAACAAGGTATTTAGGTAAGATTAGATAAAAAGCCCCAAGTTTGAGTTTGAGTTTTTGACCAGCCATCACTATTTTGCCCTTTTCTCCTTCCATACTTTGAATTTGAATGTGAGGCTGGAACCATTGGAAATCTTGTTTTCGGGGCTTCAATTTGAACACAAGAACGACCTAAAACGGAGTCCGAACGAGAGAGTTACACCTGTTTGAATTTTGAGTTTTTATGCTGAAAGCATGCACGCTCGAGCGAGATTTTCTTCGCTTAAGCGACCGAGTCGCTAACAGACAGAATAAAGTGATATTTTGGCCCAAAAACTTCATTTTTTCATCCTCTCTTCTTCTCCCCTCCTCCATGTCCAAAAAACCTAGCCCTCAAAACTTTGATTTCATCCATTCTTACTAACAATCTACCATGGATCTTGCATCAAGGTTCAAGAACAAGCAAGGATCAAGGCGTTGACCAATTATTTTGGGGATTTCATTGAAGTTTGAAGATGGGTCTTCACCCATAGCTTCTAATCTTGAGGTAGGGGTCCTAGTTCTCATTCAATGCTTACATTAATAGATATATTTGTGGTATTTTGGATTATATAAATGCAAAATCTACATTTTGAGCATACAGTGTTAAATCATGAAATTTTGGGGTTAGGGTTTGAAATGCTGGGGGTTCTATTATTGGGTTTAGATTATGGATTATGGACCTAAGGTGTATAATCAATGGGAAAATTGGAATAAAAAGTAAAGGCTTAAGAAGTTTGAATTTTTTTCTTGAAATTCTAGGTTTTTCTTGAAAACCTTAAGTTGATTCATGATGACAAATAATGAGTTTGCCCAAATTGAAAGTAGAATCATGAAATTGAGGTATTGAATTGTATATATGCAAGTTTAATTGAATTTTGGAAGTGTTTGAAAATCATGTTAAAAATTAACAATTGAACCTTATTTATGGATATTGTAAATCATGCTATGATATGAAATGAAATTTGAGAAAAATTATTAGTTAATGATATGGATAACATGAGCCTTGGGATGAAATGATGAAATGAAAATTTAGGAGTACACCTTGAATTATAATTGGCGGTGTTGAGTTAAGATATGTTGAATTGTGATGATTATGTGGAATTGTATTGATTATGTTGATTTTGGTTTTTGTGATCTAAAATGTAGAGTTTCCAAAATGGGTTTAATCTCAAATCATTTTATTAAATTCCTAGTGGGCTTGTTTAGTCATTCAACTCGAGAGGATGATTTAATGGGGTTTCTTTATGGGGATGGGAAATGTTTGGTTTTTGGTGAAAACCCTAGAAATTTAGAGATTTTTGGGGAACATGGAAATGTTCATTAAACACCTTTCTTTCCTTGAATAGAAGATGAATGGGTGTAAATTCCATAATGTGTTTTGCAAGAATGGTAATCTTTTAAATATATTGAGTTAGAGAAATGGTTTTGAAAACTTCATGTGTAGTCCTTGATGAGACCATGTTGCTATGACTTGTGAAATGAGGAAGTTGATGGTATATGGTTGACTTGAGAAGGAATGTTATGAACCCTGGAATTTTTGCATTTGCATATCATTTCATTTATTATTGTGCATTGTGGTTCTAAATCGAAGAGATTTACATTCGTGAAAGAAATGGTATTGTAATAAGAACTACAAAAGTGTGTAAGGGGTAAATACAATGGTAAGTCCAGTTAGGGGGTGTAGATAAATTTTGCTAAGTTGGCCTGAGTGTCCATGGTGAAAGACCAGAAAACCGCGCTGATAGGTGTCGAGCCTTCTAGTTAATACCGATAAAAATGACAGTTTGGTAGTGCTCGTAGAGTCTACTTGCAGACACCAGCCTAGGGATTACCAGTGTTGTATTTACCACCACTATGTCTAAAATTGAAAGTTTTGAAATGTGTTGAGATTGCAAGCTTTTATTAAGAAATGGAAATCTTTGAGAAGAACATGGAAATTAATTATAAAAATGGTTGGTTTTCGAAAATGTTTTGCGTGCCCACATCCCGCCGTATAGTAGCCGGCAAATATGGGGAATGGTTTTAAGGTTGAAAAATGGTTTTTGAAAGAAAATGGCTTTTATGAAAATGGTTTTTGGGAATTCACTTCCTACCGTATAGTAGCCGGCGAAAGGTGGAAAGTGTTATGAATTGGGTGCCCGCTATCCCGCCATAGTAAGACGGCAAAAGGTGGATTGTGTTGAGCTATGTGTTGAGAAGTGTGTTGAGTTGATGATGTTATTTGTTGCTTGTGATGAATTTGTGAAATTACACATTGATGTGTAATTTGGTTTAAAGAGGAAATGTGCATAGGCATTATTTGTAAATAATGGAAACCAAAAATAGATATGAGGATTATAGACTATGATGGTAAACTTAATGAAGTAGTTGTGTTAATAAAGGTAAATTGTGAGCGTTGTTCTATAATTAAATAAAGGATTGGATTGAAAGGGGTTATTAATATTGTGTTATCTTGAAATGAAACTTTGCGGGTGTAATTAATGATGTGAATTGAGTATAGGAGAATTGTTGGTGAGTCAAAAAGGAACCTGAACTTGAAGTTATGGGGTTTTAAATTAAAAATAAAGAGTAGAAAAGAAGAATGAAAGAAAAAAAGGAACATTAAAAATGGAAATTAAATGAGAAATATTTTGGGAATTGGTTAATAACCTTTAAATGATGTTGTTTCTTAAATATGGTTGTTTCAAAAGGATCTATGGTTTTCTAAAGTTAAGGGATGATTTTTAATGGCTGAAGGTTTTTCCTAAAAGTGTTTAAATAGTTTTTGAGAAAAAGGTACCTTACTTATGATATTTTGAAATTATGAAATGTCACCCTACTAAATGGTATCACCCTGCATGCATGATCATTTCTATCTGTGTGTTAGTTATTGATTTAGAACTATGAGATTCCTACTGGGCATTAGTGCTCACCCCGTTGTTGTTTTATCTTTTTACAGGAAGAAAGTTTGGATTATTTGATTGAAGATTTATGGAGTTATTGAGTTCATTTGTATAACTTCATAGTAGATGTAAAGGAAGTGGATTATGTATTTGTATTTATTTATTTGTAGCTTCACAATAGGAGATTGGCATGTATTGTTATCATTGTAATGTTCATTGAGAGAGAGAAAACAGGTATCATTGTATTTCTATTACTCAAGTGTAATAGATATTTGTATATGTATAATAAAAAAAAATGGACCTAATTTTAAGGCTTTGGTAATGTTTCCGAGTAATTAAAATTGGGGCGTGACAGCCTAGCAGCCTAACAATCAATGTATTGGCCCAGGGTTTGCGAATTTGTTCCAGTAATTTCTTCGGAAGATGTATTTGCGGAATGCCTTGCTGGGTTGGATGCAAGTTTCCTTCATGAATGGTTGCATCTCCTTCATCGTCCTCCTCATCAGCAAAGAGAGAATCCATGGTGCCATCAAAATAGAAATCAGTATTTCATGGTGCTGCCAAAGCTTCCTTGAACGATTTTAGCTTATGGTCCTCAGTCGATATCTCTTTAGGGTCTTGCGCTAGTACCGACGTAGGAGGAAGACATGGGCTCTCTGTTGTGTCCATGGTCTCTAAGTGATCCTTGCTCTTGATTTTCTTTGTACTTCTGACCAGATGGTCTTCCTTTTCTTGAGTTTTCGTGGGTGAGGTAGAGTTGGAGGAGACAAGATCGCACATTTCTCTAGAGAGAGAGAGAATTTTCACAATGTTTCAGAGTGAATAGTTTAGATTACAATAAACTTCACGCACCTTGATGCTCATTGGTTAAGGTACCTTCCTACACCACTGTTTATTATATGTAAATGGATCAATAGGCAATCTAAAGGTCATGGAAAAAGAAAATCTGTGGGGACACCTAATAGATGTATTGTTGAAATTGAATGTATAAAGAGAAATAGAGAATTGTAATTGATGTAATATTGATTAATGTTATGTTTATTACAATGGTTCATGATTCCTATATATAGAAGAGGGTGAGTGTGTAGTAGGTAAGGAGTAGGTGAAGTGGAGGTGGTAGTGGTGTAGTGGGTTAGGTTTAGTGGAGTAGGTGAGGTGGTAGTGGTGTAGTGGGTTAGGTTTAGTGGAGTAGGTGAGATGGTAGTGGTGTAGTGGGTTAGGTTTAGTGGAGTAGGTGAGATGGTAGTGGTGTAGTGGGTTAGGTTTAGTGGAGTAGGTGAGATGGTAGTGGTGTAGTGGGTTAGGTTTAGTGGAGTAGGTGAGATGGTAGTGGTGTAGTGGGTTAGGTTTAGTGGAGTAGGTGAGATGGTAGTGGTGTAGTGGGTTAGGTTTAGTGGAGTAGGTGAGATGGTAGTGGTGTAGTGGGTTAGGTTTAGTGGAGTAGGTGAGATGGTAGTGGTGTAGTGGGTTAGGTTTAGTGGAGTAGGTGAGATGGTAGTGGTGTAGTGGGTTAGGTTTAGTGGAGTAGGTGAGATGGTAGTGGTGTAGTGGGTTAGGTTTAGTGGAGTAGGTGAGATGGTAGTGGTGTAGTGGGTTAGGTTTAGTGGAGTAGGTGAGATGGTAGTGGTGTAGTGGGTTAGGTTTAGTGGAGTAGGTGAGATGGTAGTGGTGTAGTGGGTTAGGTTTAGTGGAGTAGGTGAGATGGTAGTGGTGTAGTGGGTTAGGTTTAGTGGAGTAGGTGAGATGGTAGTGGTGTAGTGGGTTAGGTTTAGTGGAGTAGGTGAGATGGTAGTGGTGTAGTGGGTTAGGTTTAGTGGAGTAGGTGAGATGGTAGTGGTGTAGTGGGTTAGGTTTAGTGGAGTAGGTGAGATGGTAGTGGTGTAGTGGGTTAGGTTTAGTGGAGTAGGTGAGATGGTAGTGGTGTAGTGGGTTAGGTTTAGTGGAGTAGGTGAGATGGTAGTGGTGTAGTGGGTTAGGTTTAGTGGAGTAGGTGAGATGGTAGTGGTGTAGTGGGTTAGGTTTAGTGGAGTAGGTGAGATGGTAGTGGTGTAGTGGGTTAGGTTTAGTGGAGTAGGTGAGATGGTAGTGGTGTAGTGGGTTAGGTTTAGTGGAGTAGGTGAGATGGTAGTGGTGTAGTGGGTTAGGTTTAGTGGAGTAGGTGAGATGGTAGTGGTGTAGTGGGTTAGGTTTAGTGGAGTAGGTGAGATGGTAGTGGTGTAGTGGGTTAGGTTTAGTGGAGTAGGTGAGATGGTAGTGGTGTAGTGGGTTAGGTTTAGTGGAGTAGGTGAGATGGTAGTGGTGTAGTGGGTTAGGTTTAGTGGAGTAGGTGAGATGGTAGTGGTGTAGTGGGTTAGGTTTAGTGGAGTAGGTGAGATGGTAGTGGTGTAGTGGGTTAGGTTTAGTGGAGTAGGTGAGATGGTAGTGGTGTAGTGGGTTAGGTTTAGTGGAGTAGGTGAGATGGTAGTGGTGTAGTGGGTTAGGTTTAGTGGAGTAGGTGAGATGGTAGTGGTGTAGTGGGTTAGGTTTAGTGGAGTAGGTGAGATGGTAGTGGTGTAGTGGGTTAGGTTTAGTGGAGTAGGTGAGATGGTAGTGGTGTAGTGGGTTAGGTTTAGTGGAGTAGGTGAGATGGTAGTGGTGTAGTGGGTTAGGTTTAGTGGAGTAGGTGAGATGGTAGTGGTGTAGTGGGTTAGGTTTAGTGGAGTAGGTGAGATGGTAGTGGTGTAGTGGGTTAGGTTTAGTGGAGTAGGTGAGATGGTAGTGGTGTAGTGGGTTAGGTTTAGTGGAGTAGGTGAGATGGTAGTGGTGTAGTGGGTTAGGTTTAGTGGAGTAGGTGAGATGGTAGTGGTGTAGTGGGTTAGGTTTAGTGGAGTAGGTGAGATGGTAGTGGTGTAGTGGGTTAGGTTTAGTGGAGTAGGTGAGATGGTAGTGGTGTAGTGGGTTAGGTTTAGTGGAGTAGGTGAGATGGTAGTGGTGTAGTGGGTTAGGTTTAGTGGAGTAGGTGAGATGGTAGTGGTGTAGTGGGTTAGGTTTAGTGGAGTAGGTGAGATGGTAGTGGTGTAGTGGGTTAGGTTTAGTGGAGTAGGTGAGATGGTAGTGGTGTAGTGGGTTAGGTTTAGTGGAGTAGTTCTGCCAGAGCTTCAAAAGGCATACGCAACATCAAGGCATTAGTGACAATAAGTGCCACGGCTGGGGATCTTACAGGAACCATCACCTAAGCAACTAAGTCTTCCAGAGTGGTGTCATAATCTACTTGTGTATGGACAGTATCACAAGTTCCTTCTGATACAGAGGTGTTGACATCATTTACTTCTGTAAGCATAGACCGACTGCCTAGCAGTGGCAAAGACATGGAGTTTGAGAGGAATTTGGCCGGAGGAAGATGAGCGGCGGTGAAATACGGCGGCGGAGTGAGGGCGTATAGAAAACTTTAGCGGAATTTGGTTGAGGTCCGGCGGACGGCTAAGGTGAGGTTGTCGCCCGCTGGTGAAGCGAAAATATTAGGTTCTAAACCTGCTCTGATACCATGTTGAAATTGAATGTATAAAGAGAAATAGAGAATTGTATTATTGATGTAATATTGATTAATGTTATGTTTATTACAATGATTCATGATTCCTATATATAGAAGAGGGTGAGTGTGTAGTAGGTAAGGAGTAGGTGAAGGTGAGGTGGTAGTGGTGTAGTGGGTTAGGTTTAGTGGAGTAGGTTTAAGTGGGTGAAGTAGGTGATAGGTTTTAACATGTATGGTGCAACGTGTATAGTGTATTGTGTATTGTGTAGGTTGTTAATAACAATGCAATCTATTGTGTAGGTGTAGTTTTGACAATAGAGTTTGGTATATTAGATAAGGTGTGTTTGGCTATTAAATTGAGTGGATTGATTTGCTGTCTCTTGGATTTTAAGCACTATATATATATATATATATATATAATGGGTTCTTATTGATGTGTGAAAGACATCAAAATATTAATTTATTTGAGGTTCTATTTATTAGGTTTGTGTGATTGAATTGGTGGAATTGGGTGTTTGGAGTTAGTGTGGTGGAATATTATTTTAAGCGTTTGAGGTAAGCAACCCTCTATCACTATCGGTACATTTTTATTCCTATTGAATCGTTTAAAATTATAAATATTTATTTATAGCCTTCATGTTCTCTTAAAATAAAAAAATAGGGTAAACTACTAATAGGTCCTAATAGTTGGACTTAATTCCCATCAAGTCTTATTGAAAATAAATCTTAATAAAATTGTCGCCAAAAATAATTTTTTTGTGACAATTTTTTATATATGTTGCTAAAACTTGACAATTAATGACTTTTTTTTATTATGATTTTTATAAATTGTCGCTAAAACTTATAATTAGTGACTTTTTTTTATGATAAATTTTTTTCATAGGACCTATTAGACAATAAGTCTATTTATTAGGACCTATATATAAGTACCCCAATAAAATATGGGTCAAGTATAAAACGACATCGAATATTATTATGAAAATAATTTGTGTAAATCCTAATTGATTCGTGATTAGATTAAGATTTAATTATTCCAATTCTCAATCATTCAAAACACACAATCTAAATCATCAAGCACTTACGAAAGTTATTTAGATTGTTATTTTCGAAAAACAATAAATCGACACAAACGATTTTTACGTGGAAAAAACTACAATTGAAGCACCTTCAATTGTGATAAAAAAACCACGGGCGAAACGCCACTAATCAATCCACTAATGAAGAAAGAAAGATTACAAAGATAACAAACAAATTACCCACACACTTTCAATTTGTCTTCAAATCTTCTGTATATCTTTCACCGCAACCTTCGTCTTGGAATTGATTAACCTGAAGTTGAATCCACAACTTCACTTGTCGAATCAACGACTACGCACAAAATCGAACTCCTTTGAAACTCTACGTTTGAATCTTCGGATTCCACCGAAGAAGAACACTCTAGAATATAATCAATCAACCTCCTAGATATGTGCTTATCAATTCATGAGTTTAATACTCACTCAAATCATCAAGGAAAACTCACAAAAAACTCTAAAATGAAACATTAGAAAACCTTAAAGTAAATCTCAAAATGTAATCCTAGTTTAGGACTAAAACAGATACTTATAGAGATCTGGGATTGTGAAGCTCGCTCAAGCGAGGAACTTATCTCGCGTGATTTCCCTAAGTGGCTTCGCTCGAGCCATGCAACCTACGCTCGAGCGTACATTCATCTCTCTCAGGTTTTTACAGACGCACTCTTCGCTCAAGTGAGAAACACAAAAAACTTAGAAAAAATACAACTCAATAAAACCAAGTTTGTCCATGGGATTGACACGACTAAGGGACCTAACAATTTGAATATTTTGTGAAACTATTTTGAAAATTGTACCAAATGTTTATTCTGAAAATATCGAATATTTTATTTAAAAGTTGTGTATTGTTTGAATTTTGAACATCACTATAGTCTGACTATGATTTGAACCCTAGCCAATGGGGGTTATTTATTGGTACAGAAACTAGTTTCTTTTGGGGCTTTACCATCGGCCTAGGCATGGTTCTGGACCTTGTCATGGGCTAAGTGAGCGTAGTCATCAAGACTTGGGTTTTGTGAATCGAATCATCGAACCATCGATTTGAACAACGAAATTTCTTTGAATTATCTCGTTGTCTTTTCAATTAAAATGTATTGTACATTGTTTATTTTCAGCTATGAAACCATCTTACAAATAATTGTTCATTTATTGAATTGTAGCAAAAATTAGTTATCGACTATTTACTTTTTTGTATACTTAATCTAGCTAGCAATGATGGTTGGTTATTTGCTGAGTTGTCTAGTTTACCCTTATTTTGTTTTATTTTTTTTTAGATTTCGAGGAGTAGATACGCGGGTTTTTTACTTGTGGGAGTGCTGAGAGTAGGACTATGATTTTAATTTACTTTGGGTTACTAGTTTGTTAGTGGATTATGGTAGTGGACTTGGTGGATAATTTCATATGACAAGGATTGTTTATTATTTATAGATTTTGGCGTTATGATAATTAAAGATTTAATTTGTATATTTTATATTGTTGGTTTATTTGATTGGACTCTTAGCCTTGCATGCTCACTTAGATGAGGTTGTGGTATTGTCACGGGGACTTGGGGCGTGACAACGCCAATAACTCCAAAATCCACCGAAGCCTACAATCTTGGAATCTACTAAGAAGATTCACTTTAGAAATGTGAAGGACTTTTACAATTTGATGATGAACTTGAAACACCTATGAACTAATAAATTATCAAACAAATGAGAGATACTGTGGGGACATAATTTTTGAATGACAACACGTGGCCAAGGTGGCACTGAAGTGCCAGCCGAGGTGTCATGTGTCCTAGTCATGATGCCGAGATCGTCTCGGCTAGGCCGAGGTTATTTGCGAAGATATCGAAATTCGGAATAAGCGGATAAGGGACAAGAGTCCTAGAATGAGGAAGGACTTCAGTCTGGGTAAAGATAAGACTCTTAGAGAGTTTATCCTAATCCTATTGGGATTCCAAGATTAGCAATAATCTTAAGTCCATTAAAGCTAGACTTCTATTGGGACTAGGATTATGTTGGCTATAAAAGGGAGGCACCCATATGAGTCTAAGGTATGCTTTTTATGTTCTGTCTAGTGAGTTAAGCACTATTGGTTATCTTTGAGAGATATTTGATTACTGACTTGAGCGTCGGAGTGCCCCCGGGTGGACGAACTACCGTGGGATTTTTATCTTTCTATGAGAGGTTATTTGGGTTTAATCTATTCTGCCGGTGCTCTCCAACTAAGTGCTTGATTGGCAGTGCGATCGGAAATCAACACACACAGATACAAATATACAAGTTTTCTCTAAAAAATAATTCTCTCATAAAAATAAACACTCTCAAAATATATTTCTCTCAAAAATAAACTCTCAAAAATTTAATAATATTGAGCTCCAGAAAGGTATGGGAGATAGAAAATAAGCTGGGAGAGAAGTCCGAACAATTAAGCAGATGGTCACAATGACTAGTCGTTGTTGCAGTCTTTTTGCTCTGTTTTTGTCAACTCTTTCGGCCCATGCTTAGCCACCTTGCAGGCTGCAGAAACAGCCACCTTTTCGCATTTCAAAGTCCTCTTTCAATCCATGCTTTCATGAAAATCTTAAACCCTATGCTTTGTCAATTATTCCAAAAACATTTAGCCCCCCATTTTTTTTTGCATTCTTCAACTCTGAAAGTTCATCAACACAAACGACATCATCTCTCCAATGGTTCATAGCTAAAATGGATAATTAAAGCTATAATTTAGAAATAAACATTGTAAAACATAGCAATGTTGTTCCAATGATTAAATTGCTTACTTTTTAGGTTTTCATACAACGTGGTCATTCTGGGGATGTCCTGACGGATGTCCAAAACATGTTTCTACCAATACAAAACATATCCATTTCTTGAAATTTGATATTCTTTGAGAAACACATCAGAACATCAGCCACCAAATATCTTTTTCTATTGACATTATGTCTTGAACAACAACCTGTTTCACATGAAATCAAACACAAATTTCCTACGAAGATTGATTGGAAAAATAGAAAAAAGATAAGACAAAATAAAATAATAAAATTAAAAGAACTTGAATCAATAATCAAAATAAGTTTTGTCAAAAGAGATATTACCAACACACAACTCATTAATTTCTTAGGATAAAAATGCTGACAATTTATAATCTATTTTTTTCAACAAGTCTGCAAAATTATCAATTATGGCTTCAAGCAACTGACTTTTATCTTTATGATGGCCCATGTTAATTTGGTTATGAACATAATAGGGCTATTTGGTGTACTTTATTATTATTATTTTTTAAGTTTAAAATTAATAACGAAAAAATTGAAAGTCAAAATACTCCTTACTTTCCGAAAAATTACTTTTCTTTAGTTTATTTAATTTATTTCTGTCTAAAGTAAAAAGTATAGAAGCTGCAATGATCACCAAAACTCTACCCCCATGTCATTCAAAACACACAATCTAAATCATTAAACACTTACGAAAATTATTTAGATTGTTATTTTCGAAAAACAACAAATCGACACAAACGATTTTTACGTGGAAAAAAACCACAATTGAAACACCTTCAATTGTGATAAAAAAACCACAGGCGAAACGCCACTAATCAATCCACTACTGAAGAAAGAAATATTACCAAGATAACAAACAAATTACCCACATGCTTTCAATTTGTCTTCAAATCTTCTGTATATCTTTCACCACAACCTTCGTCTTGGAATTGATTAACCTGAAGTTGAATCCACAACTTCACTTGTCGAATCAACGTCTACGCACAAAATCAAACTCCTTTGAAACTCCACGTTTGAATCTTCGGATTCCACCGAAGAAGAACACTCTAGAATATAATCAATCAACCTCGTGGATATGTGCTTATCAATTCATGAGTTTAATACTCACTCAAATCATCAAGGAAAACTCACAAAAAACTCTAAAATAAAACCTTAGAAAACCTTAAAGTAAATCTCAAAATGTAATCCTAGTTTAGGACTAAAACAAATACTTATAGAGATCTGGGATTGTGAAGCTCGCTCGAGCGAGGAACTTATCTCGCGTGATTTCCATAAGTGGCTTCGCTCGAGCCATGCAACCTGCGCTTGAGCGTACATTCATCTCTCACAGGTTTTTACAGACGCACTCTTCGCTCAAGCGAGGAACACAAAAAACTTAGAAAAAACACAACTCAATAAAACCAAGTTTGTCCATGGGATTGACACGACTAAAGGACCTAACAATTTGAATATTTTGTGAAACTATTTTGAAAATTGTATCAAATGTTTATTCTGAAAATATTGAATATTTTATTTAAAAGTTGTGTATTGTTTGAATTTTGAACATCACTATAGTCTGACTATGATTTGGACCCTAGCCAATGGGGGTTTGTCACAACCCAAACCCGGCCCTATGGGTTTAGCACCGTAACCGGCCAGTAATCCGCGATTACCGAAGGCCTGCAGAACAGTAGAACAGTAAAACAGAGTACAGGGCCTGGCAGAAGCCAAAACAGTAAATAAACAATGTCCAATGAGCTGTGACAGTCTGTATGCAAAAAAAGTTTTCACACATTTATACATAAACAGTACGTACAATATTGACATTCATTCAATCTAGGGACTCAACCCTAGATAGCGGTACAGTGAACAGTCAGTCTATACAAAACAGTGAAACAGTACAAAAAGGGGGAAATTCTAAAACACCCCTAAGCCTTAACAGTAGGCTCGGAACCTCGCAGTGAGGCACAAAGGCTGGCTTGACAAAACTGGAGTAACCCTGACGCCTCTAGCTGCGGTCTGGTGCCTGTACACCTACATATATATATGAGCAGTGAGCTAAAGCCCAGTGAGGAGGTACTACTCCACTCCCATTAAACACAAATTCAGGTAGACCAGGTGGACGGAAAACAACTTGCTTGGTCACACAGTCAATAGTGGCGTGATATTTTTGTAACCAATCCATCCCCAATATTACGTCAAAATGATCAATGTTCAATGGCAGTAAATCAATAAACAGATGCATATCCCCAACAATGATTTCACATGCGGGGTACATATAAGCATGATGTTCAGCTTTGACCTGTTGGCAATGAAGACATTTGGATACAAAATCAGCAATTTCTTTCTTCATTCCCGGCCACCAGAAATTCTGTTTCAGATCTTGGTACATTTTCGTATTCCCCGGATGGATAGACAATTTCGAATTGTGGCCTTCTTGCAGAACTCTTCTTTTCAGTTCAGTATCATTCGGTACACACAGTCTTTCTTGAAAATCCATCATTAATGAGCCAAATCATGACTTAGCTCTACAAATTAACATGAATCATGCAAGAATGAACTCAAGGACAGCAACAAGAAGATGGATGTCCTACCTTAGTCTTGTAGAATTAGGAGTGAGGGAGCTCAAATATGCAAATACACTTCAATTACCAAGCAATTCTTCAAGTTTCCAAGGAATTCAAGGTGAATTCACTCTAACTCCCTACCTCCCTCTCTCTAGTCGGTGGTGTGCTCAAGATGAGCTGATGAAATGTGTATGTGTGAGCATAATGAGAATCAAAGATGATCCAAGTAGTGGGCCACTTAAGTGGCAAAATGGTAATTAAGTCCAACTCTTTAATTAGCTTAATTTAATCATACCTAATCAATTTTCAGATAATTATACTATAAAATCACATAAATTACGAGGGTCACAAAACACTAATCGGTTTCAGATTCGGCCGCCGATAAGGCCTTCAATTAGCAGTTTAAACATATAAGCATGAACAGATAATCAGACAATCAAACAGATAGAATGCAATTAACTAACATATACTCAGTCAATTCAGTTTCAATTTCAGTCAGTCAGTTCAGTATTTCATTCAGTTCGATTATCAGTCTGTTATCAGTCATTATCAGTTTCGTTTAACAGTAATCGGTCAGTCATTAATCAGTAAACAGTATGAGGGTTGTTACAGGGTTATTTATTGGTACAAAAACTAGTTTCTTTTGGGGCTTTACCATCGGCTTAGGCGTGGTTCTGGACCTTGTCACGGGCTAAGTGAGCGTAGTCACCAAGACTTGGGTTTTGTGAATCGAATCATCGAACCATCGATTTAAACAACGAAATTTCTTTGAATTATCTCGTTGTCTTTTCAATTATAATGTATTGTACATTGTTTATTTTCAGCTATGAAACCATCTTACAAATAATTGTTTATTTATTGAATTGTAGCAAAAATTAGTTATCGACTATTTACTTTTTTGTATACTTAATCCAGCTAGCAATGATGGTTGGTTATTTGCTGAATTGTCTAGTTTACCCTTATTTTATTTTATTTTTTTTCAGATTTCGAGGAGTAGATACGCGGGTTTTTTACTTGTGGGAGTGCTGAGAGTAGGACTATGATTTTAATTTACTTTAGGTTACTAGTTTGTTAGTGGATTATAGTAGTGGACTTGGTGGATAATTTTATATGACAAGGATTGTTTATTATTTATAGATTTTGGCATTATGATGATTAAAGATTTAATTTGTGTATTTTATATTGTTGGTTTATTTGATTGGACTGTTAGCCTTGCATGCTCACTTAGATGAAGTTGTGGTATTGTCATGGGGACTTGGGGCGTGACAACGCCAATAACTCCAAAATCCACCGAAGCCTACAATCTTGGAATCTACTAAGAAGATTCACTTTAGAAATGTGAAGGACTTTTACAATTTGATGATGAACTTGAAACACCTATGAACTAATAAATTATCAAACAAATGAGAGATACTGTGGGGACATAATTTTTGAATGACAACACGTGGCCAAGGTGGCAGCGAAGTGCCAGCCAAGGTGTCACGTGTCCTGGTCATGACGCCAAGATCGTCTCGGCTAGGTCGAGGTTATCTGCGAAGATATCGAAATTCGGAATAAGCGAATAAGGGACAAGAGTCTTAGAATGAGGAAGGACTTCAGTCTAGGTAAAGATAAGACTCTTAGAGAGTTTATCTTAATCCTACTAGGAGTTCAAGATTAGCAGTAATCCTAAGTCCATTAGAGTTAGGCTTTTATTGGGACTAGGATTATGTTGGTTATAAAAGGGAGGCACTCCATGAGTCTAAGGTATACTTTTTATGTTCTGTCTAGTGAGTTAAGCACTATTGGTTATCTTTGAGAGATATTTGATTACTGACTTGAACGTCGGAGTGCCCCCGGGTGGACGAACTACTGCGGGATTTTTATCTTTCTGTAACTGGTTGTTTGGGCTTAATCTATTCTGCCGGTGCTCTCCAATTGAGTGCTTGATTGACAGTGTGATCGGAAATCAACACACACAAATACAAATATACAAGTTCTCTCCCAAAAATAATTCTCTCGTAAAAATAAACACTCTCAAATATATTTCTCTAAAAAATAAACTCTGTCAAATATATTACTCTAAAAAATAAACTCTCAAAAATTTAATTATATTGAGCTCCAGAAAGGTATGGGAGATAGAAAATAAGCTGGGAGAGATGTCCGAACAATTAAGCAGATGGTCATAATGACTAGTCGTTGTTGCAGTCTTTTTGCTCTGTTTTTGTCAACTCTTTCGGCCCATGTTTAGCCACCTTGCAGGCTGCAGAAACAGCCACCTTTTCGCATTTCAAAGTCCTCTTTCAATCCGTGCTTTCATGAAAATCTT
Organism: Camellia sinensis; assembly: GCF_004153795.1. NCBI lineage: Eukaryota > Viridiplantae > Streptophyta > Magnoliopsida > Ericales > Theaceae > Camellia > Camellia sinensis. The sequence continues at coordinate 782,818 of NW_021025089.1, forward strand.
AAACCCTATGCTTTGTCAATTATTCCAAAAACATTTAGCCCCCCATTTTTTTTGCATTCTTCAACTCTGAAAGTTCATCAACACAAACAACATCATCTCTCCAATGGTTCATAGCTAAAATGGATAATTAAAGCTATAATTTAGAAATAAACATTGTAAAACATAGCAATGTTGTTCCAATGATTAAATTGCTTACTTTTTAGTTTTTCATACAACGTGGTCATTCTGGGGATGTCCTGACGGACGTCCAAAACATGTTTCAACCAATACAAAACATATCCATTTCTTGATATTTGATATTTTTTGAGAAACACATCAGAACATCGGCCACCAAATATCTTTTTCATTGACATTATGTCTTGAACAACAACCTGTTTCACATGAAATCAAACACAAATTTCCTACAAAAATTGATTGGAAAAATAGAAAAAAGATAAGACAAAATAAAATAATAAAATTAAAAGAACTTGAATCAATAATCAAAATAAGTTTTGTCAAAAGAGATATTACCAACACACAACTCATTAATTTCTTAGGATAAAAATGCTGGCAATTTATAATCTATTTTTTTCAACAAGTCTGCAAAATTATCAATTATGGCTTCAAGTCAACTGACTTTTATCTTTATGATGGCCCATGTTAATTTGGTTATGAACATAATAGGGCTATTTGGTGTACTTTATTATAATTTTTTTTTAAGTTAAAAATTAATAACGAAAAAACGTAAAGTCAAAATGCTCCTTAGTTTCCGAAAAATTACTTTTCTTTAGTTTATTTAATTTATTTCTGTCTAAAGTTAAAAGTATAGAAGCTGAGCAATGATCACCAAAGCTCTACTCTCATGTCATCGCGTGAGAGAGAGGGAAAAAACAAAAATAAAAACAAAAACACATGAATCAATCACACATATTTAAAAGTCATGAGAGTCTCCAAATTGAGAGTCACAAGCTTTTTCCATAGAAGCTAAATCGCGTTGTTAAGTGATTTGGCAAAGATCAACTACAGTTTAATCTGATTGAGGTTTTCAATCATTTCAAATTCCCAATTTTGTGAGATGGTCAATTGTGTCATGTCCATTCTTCAAGATTTGGAGCAGAGTCAATCAGGAAAATTAGTATGTGGTCCGGGCTCACTCCTTGGATTTTGTCCCGATCAGATCAGCCAAAATTTACAAAGCTCAAGATGGAGGTCTTACATATTTTTATTTATTTGTTTATTTTTTAAGCGAATCTTGACAAAGATAGGGGTGATAAACAAATCAAACAAGTTAAATTAAAAAATAATTTAAGTTTGGTTTGAAAATTTTAACGAGTTTCAAAATTTGTTCAAATTTGATTTATTAAACTTTTGAGCCGATCTCAAACAAGCTTTTGTCGAACCGAACTCGAACAGTTTGGTTTTTTTCTATTGTTTTAATGAGCTGAACAAGTAATTGATTGTTTAAACTTTGTTTGAAAACTTTAATGAGCTTGAAAATATATTCAAATTTGACTTATTTATTTAACGAACTGTAGTTGAACAAAATTTTACCAAGCTGAACAGAAGTCGAACTTGAGCTGTTTGATTCATTTATCACCTTAGACAAAGTAAGACATTGAGTCCATTTTTTTGAATGTCCATTTATTTTTTAGGGTAAAATTAAATTAATTTATCATTTGAATGGATGAGGAGGGGTTATTTACCTATTTATGGTTCAAATATAACTAAAAATCTCTATGTGATTTTAGACTAAAATGTTACTATTACTTTTTCCTTTCAAACTAATGGGAGAGGTATCACACACAATTTCTTATAGTGGATTTGGTTTTTTAAAAAAATAAAGTGAAATTAATACAACAAAAAGATAATTTTACCCTATCTTCTCCAAACCTAAAAATAGATTAAGATGTTAAATAAAATATAATTAAAGATTGATCTAAAATATAATTAAAAAAATTTGGGTGAAGTACCAATAAATCTCAAATAGTGATCTTATGAATTGTTTGGTCCTCCATTTTTCTTATGGATTCAAACGTCTCATTCTAGTGTGAATTATATAAATGACCAACCATAAATGTGCACGTGTTATGTGTTAAAGGACAAATGTGAGTTTGTAATAATATTGAAATTACTAAACGCAATATTTCAAAAAAAATCCTTAATATACTTTTCCCAAACGTAACACTTCAATGTAACACTCTAATTAAAAAATTCCTTAGTGTACTTTTTTTTAAACGTAACAACGTAACATTTCAAAAAAAACTCCTTAGTATAACCATTCTCAAACGCAACACTCCAATCAATATAACATACAAAAAAATTTTAGTATACCTTTCTCAAACATAACACTCAAATATAACATACTAAAAAAAAAAATTAGTGTACGTTTCTCAAATGTAATAACGTAACATTCCAAAAACTCCTTAGTGTATTTTTACCAAACGTTATACTCTAATCAATATAACACGCAAAAACTCATTACTGCACTTTTTCCAAATATAGTGCTCTAATGTAACACTTCAATGTAACATTAGAAAACCACACTAACAGAAATGTAGATTTTCACGCTCGACAACTAACACTTCACCCACCAATCCCTCTAAAAAGAATCTTCCACACCTTACATTTCCATTCTCATCCCAAAAATTAATTAAAAAATTGAAAAAATGAATCACCAAAAGACATTTACTTAAACTTAAATGGTACCAAATCAAATAAATACAACTTTCCAAAAAAAAAAAAAAAAGACATAAGAAAACTCTTAGGACTAAATGGATCAATATTCCTCCATATAAGATTTATGGATAAATTTTCCAAGAAAAATTCGATTAACATGTTAGGAATTACAATAAATAAGAAAGAGTCTAAGATTAATTGCGATATAAAATCTATCTATCTATCTATATATTATATAAGGAAAAAGTTTTTTTAGTGAGGAGTTTTGTAAGAGTTTCAATATCTCATATTAATTTCTTGATTTTCTTAATTTAAAATAATTAAGAAATTCTGTATTGGCTAGCTTCTATTTAACTTTTATTTTACATCATATAAAAAAATTAAATATAATTATCATACTTTTATTAAATAATATATTATTGGGTAAATTACACTGACATCCCCTGAGGTTTATGTTTATTGGTTAATATCTCATATTAATTTGCTTGATTTTCTTAATTTAAAATAATTAAGAAATTCTCCGTTGGCTAGCTTCTATTTAATTTTTATTTTACATAATATAAAAAAATTAAATATAATTATCATACTTTTATTAAATAATATATTACTGGGTAAATTACACTGACACCCCATGAGGTTTATGTTTATTACAGTTCCCTCCTCACCTTTTGGAAATTACATCATCCTCTCTGAGGTTTAAAGTTTCATTAGAGATTCCCTCCTCAGCAATTTAATTTTTTGAAACACCAATTTTTCCCTCACTGGAGAAATTGCATTAACCCCCCCCACATTTTAGAAATTACAATCCCCTTTTTAAGGTTTAAAGTATCATTCCCAATTGCCCCCTCGGTTAGTATTAGTTAGGAAAAAAAATTCATTGAAAAAAAAAATTAATTGGAAAAAAAATAATTAATTGAAAAAAAAATTTATTAGTAAATTTTTTAAATTTATGTTTAAAAACCAACGTAAACTCATTTTTTGAATTTACGTTTTTTTCCTCAAATTTACAAACTGAGACAACAATTTATAAATCAAAAAAATTATCAAACAAGTTTTTATGACAGCTTTTTAAATTTTTGTAAACATAAATTGAAAACTGAAAAGGAAATGGTTTCCAAACAAGCCTCAGATGGTAAAAATGTCGTACAATTAACAAATAATTAAATAGTTACCAACGTAAAAAATGATTTATCAAAAGACTCTTAGGCTATGTATGGTTTGTTTTTAGAATTTTTTTTAAAAAAAATTAAAAATTAATTTGGTTAAGAAATAAAAAATAATAAATAATTATCATTTAAGGGTAAAAAATAATTATCATTTTAACTTTTGGGCAGGTTATATACATACGTATGGCTGTTTCAATTTAATTTGTAAAAAATTATTTCTAACCACTCAAAAGATAAAAATTATATAAAAATGATAATTATTGTTTTTTGTTTCTTAACCAAATTAATTTTTAATTTTTTTAAAAAAAAATTCTAAAAATCAAGCCATACATAACCTAAGAATCTTTTAATAAGTCATTTCTTACGTTGGTAACTTATTTAATTATTTGTTAATTTTACGACATTTTTACCATCTGAAGCCTGTTTGGTAACCATTTCATTTTCAGCTTTCAATTTATATTTACAAAAATTTTTAAAAATGTAATAAAAACTTGTTTGATAATTTTTTTGGTTTATAAATTGTTGTCTCAGTTTGTAAATTTGAAAAAAAAAAACGTAAATTCAAAAAATGAGTTTACGTTGGTTTTAAATAGAAATTTAAAAATTTTACTAACAAAATTTTTTTCAATTAATTTTTTTTCCAATTAATTTTTTTTAATGAATTTTTTTTCCGACTAATACTAACCGAGGGGGCAATTGGTAATGCTACTTTAAACCTTAAGGAGGGGGTTGCAATTTCTAAAATGTGACGGGTGTCAATGTAATTTACCCAGTGAGGACAAAATTGGTATTTAAAAAAGTTAAATTGCTAAGGAGAAAATTTGTAATGAAACTTTAAACCTCAGGGAATGAGATAATTTCCAAAAGGTGAGGGAGAAACTATAATAAACATAAACCTCAAGGGGTGTCAATGTAATTTACCTTATATTATTTTATCACGTGCATAGCACGGGTGATATGCTAGTATAATTAGATTAAAAAGTTAAGAATTACAATAAATAATTAAGAATTTATGATTAATTGATTTAATTAGATTAATATTATGAACTATAAATTATGTGTATGATAGAGGATAGAGAAAGAAATTAACAAAAGAACCATCGGACTTGAGGGTATTATAGTTATTTCACATTTGTAATTAACTATTTCATTTTTTTGTCCAAAATCACATAGCGATTTTGGCTATATTTGATGCAGTGGCGGAGCCAGATGGGGACTTGGGGGGTTACGTGCCCCTCCTGAATTTTTTATTTTTTATTTTTTTTTACATATGTATATAAATAAAATTTTAAACAAAAATAATATTTGGAATAAAATATCAAGGGCATTTTTATAGTTATGAAAACAATAGTGATTGTTTTATTGAAAATGAAGTGACTATAACAAATTATATTTTTATGTATGAAAATTTTGTGAAAAAATCTTAATATAAAGGTAGTATTCATCATTATTTATATGCAAATATAATTAATCTCACTATATATATGTAAAATTACTAGAGTGTTACTTATATTTACATGTGGAGTTTACCCTTCATATGTTCATTTACTATTGGTTGGTAATATCATATGTCAATAATAACGTGAAATCACTATTATATGAAATTTTTACTCAAATTTTGTAAAAATTTGATTTATCTTACCATTGTATAATTTATTTTACGACTTAAATATATGATTTTTTTTTTTTACATTGTCCATGATACGCTAGTTACACGCAATACTTTCTTTTCGATTTTATTCGAAATTAATTGTAAAATTTTATGTGAAATACTATTGTAACAATTTATTTAATTTTTTGTACTTAATATTAATTTAAAAATTATTATTATCTTCTTATTATTGATTATGAAAAAAAATAAAATTATAATTGATAAGTGTCCCTCCTAATTTAATTTCTTAACAGTGCCACTGATTTGAAGTATATGGAAGTAAACAGCCAGCCTCAAACCACAAATGATAAAATAAATTTTGCTCTGCTTTTTATGTGAATAAATATGAATGAGATTACTGATTGGATTATGAAAATCTTTTTAAGAATCTTACACATTTTTTATTCATATTTATTAGACTAATTAAATGAATAAACTATAACTTTTATTTCATATTATATTATGGTATGTAAAGTAATGATCTAAAAATTAATGGAGTTGCTAGGATACACATCTTTAAAAAAGTTATATGGTATGTATTTGTGTGAGTGATTTTTCGATCACACAACCAATTCAGTAATCAGCTAGAGAGAACTGGTAGAATAGATGATACCTGGCTGACCTGCAATAAAAAGAGAAGATTCCAGCGGTAGTTCTTTCACCCGGGGACACTCCGACCATCAAGTCAGTATATCTCTCAAAGATAATCAATAGTGCTAAACTCACTATTCAAAATATAAATTGCGTACCTTAGACCCATCGGGGGTGCCTCTCTTTTATAGTCAACTCAATCATTGTCCCACTAGAAGCCTAGCTTCAATGGGCTCTTACTCAGTGCTTATCTTGGGCTCTCCAAGAGATAAAGATAAACTCTCTAAGAGTTTTATCTTTATCCATATTAAAGTCCTCCCTCATTTTAGGACTCTTGTCCCTTATCCGTTTATCCCGGATTCCGATATCTTCAGAGATAACCTCGGCCTAGCTGAGATCATCTCGGCGTCATAATCTGGACACATGGCACCTCGGCTGACACCCCGGCGTCACCTTGGCCACGTGTTGGTACTCAAAAAACATATCCCCACAACTGCCCCTTAGGTTCTATTACCTCGGCATCCCTGAGGTGGTGGAACCTATATCGGTATTTCCTACTAGTACATCGGCTTAAGCCGAGATCATCACTATAGGCCGACATGTCTTTCTTAAAGATCAAGGATTCCAAGAGCTTCTTCACGTGTATGAGCTGTCACGCATCACAATTCAACCATTTCAGCTATGTGTCTTTCTCTTACTGGATCGTACTTGTGACGCGCTTGTAAGCCGTCTCGCGCATGCGTGTGCCGCCTGACAAATCTGTTTTTCTAGGCTCATCAATCTATTTTTGCCACCCTTTCACATTTTTGGACAAAACCAATATCCCGCATCTTCGTCTCTTCACTTCTCATCGTTTCTGAAGCTTTATCTCTCTAGCTTTTTTTTTCAAACCCTCCATTGTTCAAACTTCCGAAGCTCTGCAACTTGCTCCATCCACCTCCTCCGGCGAGGTTCTTGCTAATCCTCTCTGTAACTGCCGTTCATCAGACTTCGACAAATCCCATTCCGGCTTCTCTCTTTCTGGTAAGCCACTATTCCTCCTGGTTCTTATTTGTTGTTTTTCAAGAAATTCTGCTTCATCATTAGTCTCCATTGCTATTTTACTCAAGCAATTGATTTATGAATCATGTATCTGAGTGTGTTTATCTCATGATTTTGTTCTTTGCCCATGTCTTGAATACACGTACTGCTCACAACTCTTTTGCACTGTTGCCACTGTTCTTGATAGTCCATCTTTATTCTTGATTCTGAAGCACATTCTTGCTTTTCTGTTTTTCCAGATTTTACGCCTTCAATCTTCGTTCCCATAGATCTAGGTTTGGGATTTGCTTGTAGAACTTATGATTATTAGGAAAAATTGAAACTATTTCCACAAATGCTTACCCAGCACATTCTTTAGGTTTTTGTCGAGGTCCTAATAACCCTTTTAAAACACCTTTCTGAAAATCTAACCCCTTCAGTTAAGCCGATATCATGGGTATGTGGAAACATAGGGTAGACACCCCGACAAAATTAGAATACTTTAGGCGAGAGTTTTCCATCCCTGCCGATGTCCATCTGAGGTTGGCTGGGGATGACGACTCTATCATGGCCGATGTAAACCTCATGTCTTTCCCAGTAGTAGCGTTTATTGAGTGTGGGCTTAGGTTTCCACTTGACCATTTTTTCCGTGAAATCCTCCATTTCTATAGGTTGAACCCAATGCAGCTTGTAATCAATTCGTATCGAGTTATTAACGGTACCATAGCCTTAGCCAAACAAGAGAATGCTAGGATTACTCTTGCCGATTTCCAATACTATTATACCATGTGTCGCCTGAAGTCAGAAAAAGGCCACTTCTATTACCTCAAGCCGAGGTCCACGGAATACAAAATTGTTACCGACCTCCCTGACTCCAACAAGGGAGCGGGAGATGATTACTTCATTATTTCGGGTAACTGGGAGTTTCAGCCAAACGATGACCTCCATCTTTATCCCCTAAGTCGAACAGTTTTTGGGGAAGGAGCTGGTAAGGGCCACCCTTCACAAATTTTCTTACTTTCTTGCATGAAGTTTTCAACATTCTTCTCTAATGTCTACGCTTTTTTTTTTTTTTCTTTGTTGTAGTTCTTCCTCAATCACCAAAGGGCTTCCGTCAGTCTTTCTTTCCCAACAAAGACTTGAAGAAACTTCTGAATTTGCCAGTCCATAAGCGGAAGGCCCCTCTGCTTCTCAACTTCATTCCGACATATAAGTCGGCTCTTCCCGACGTCCCCAAAAAAGAAGAAAAGCCTTTCTCCTCCTTTTGCCACAACTCCACAAGTCGCATCCATATCTCGGACAGACCAATGATCAACCTCGGATCCAACCGAGCAGCCGTCAACTTTGGCCCCATATTTGATCTCGATATCCCAACGCCAACGCCGACGACGATCCGTTTTTGCTGCTGAGATGGGCCGTCAAAAAGCAGTTGCAAAACACCTCTTAGCCAGTAGCCCTTCTGACGTTGACGCTCAGCCAACACAAACCCAGCCTCCACCAAAACAAAAAAGAATAAAAAAGGCTCAACCGAAGGCAAAGGTGACTCAGGTTGATACTGAGGACACCTTGCCAATTTCCAGATTAGCTAAGAGTGATAAGTCTCAATCCGCTGCTGTGAAGAGGCATTCTGAGGCCCAACCATCCGAATCCCCTAAATCAAAGAAGCCGAGGTCATCCTCTGCAACTACCTCGGGGTCCAAAAAACATGATGCCCCTTGGGCCCCCAAAATTACTCTAGAGGATAAGCCAGTTATGGCCAATGATAGCGTTGATGACATTAACGTCGGTGCAGCCCTCGGTACCGCTCTACTTCTTCCTGGCGATCTCGATCGAAACGCCGAGTTGAGAGTATGAAAACTACGCTCTGATGCTTCAACGCTCCGTTCAAGTAAGTGTCTTTATCTGGTAACTTTTTCTTTCTTTCTGTTCATTTCATACTTGTAATTTTTTCTAACAACTTCTGTTCTGTTTATTTTCAGGCCATCCAACATGCCCATTCTTTCTCAATACAATCTTTTGAGAACTGGGAGAAGCTAGCCGAAATGAAGAGGGAGGTCTCCAGTCTTCAAAAGGCCAACAGAAGTTTGCAATAAAAAATGATAAAGTTGGAGGACCAGGCCTAGGCTACCATCAAGGCCCAAAATAATGCCGAAGAAAAGGCAGAATCTGTTGAGGCTATTAAGAAGGTGCTTGAGGCCGAAAAGAAGGATGCCGAGGAAAAGATGGCCCAGGCCCAAAAAGAACTGCAAAATGCCTTGGCCACCAAAGATGCTGAGCTAAAGGAGGCTGACCAAAAGGGCTACAATAAGGGTGTGGCCGATGTCACCGCGGACTATGAAAAGCAGGTGAAGCAGGCATGCAACAAGCGTTTCACCCTTGGTTGGATGTCTATTATAAAAAAGCTTGAAGTCCCCGAGGACTCGCCCCTTAGGAACGCCGGCGCCATTCCTTTTCCATTCCCTCCAACTCCAACTCAATCTGATGACGACTCTATATCTAAAGAGGAGGTTTTGGTGAGGAAGCCCAAGGAAGCCGTTGGGGCCAAGTCACCTACTCAAAATGAGCAAGTCCTGGACTTGACTCAGGATGAGGAGGTTGAGGAGGTTCCCAAGGATGCTGCGCCTCAAAAGGCGATATCGGATGTGCCTATTGCCGACAAGAGCCTTGATCAAACTTTGCTAGAAATTGATGTTGAGCTTGCGGCTGAGAAGGCCGCTGAGATGCCCTCCCAGCAGTCTTCCGAGATCCAGCCCTAGCCTGCTAATGATGCTGAAGAATCTTAGCCTTATGTTTTTCCTTTCCTTTTCTTTCTTGTACTTTGTTTCTCCTTTCAAAGTAATGTAAACTCTTTAAGTTGCCGATGTTCCTTTTTATGAATATAACTACCTTCTTTCTTGAATGTTTGCATGTTTGTCTTCTCTTTATTGCTTCTTGTATGACTTTCATACTTAGAATGATTTTGTGTCTTCAAGATGCGCCATAGTCTTGTGCAACCTTCTCGGGGTGAAACACTTTACATTACATCGGCAAGTACATAAGTACCAAGTGTTTTAACATTATCTCAGTTTTAACTTTAACTTGTAAACTTTTCTCAAGTTTCAACAAGTGTAAAATATCATCTCGATTTAACATCAACTTGTAAACTTTTCTCAAGTTTCAACAAGTGTTAAACATCATTTCGGTTTAACTTCAACTTGTAAACTTTTCTCAAGTTTCAACAAGTGTTAAACATCATATCGGTTTAACATCAACTTGTAAACTTTTCTCAAGTTTCAACAAATGTTAAACATCATTTCGGTTTAACTTCAACTTGTAAACTTTTCTTAAGTTTCAACAAGTGTAAAATATCATCTTAGTTTAACATCAACTTGTAAACTTTTCTCAAGTTTCAACAAGTGTTAAACATCATCTCTTCTCTCTGCCCCCTAATATGAACCTAAGTTCCACTTGGGGTCTCATTATGCATGTATTCTAAAACAACGTTATGTATCTTCATCAGTCATAAATATAGAAGAACTCTGCTAAAATTTTATTCATTATGTCGGCAAATAACAAGGAAAATCTAATGATAGAAAAACTTCAGATTACAAGTATTCTAGGGTCTTGGCAATTCTTTGCCCTCACTATCTTCAAGCCGATATGCCCCGTTGCCCAATATCGAAGTGATTTTGTAGGGTCCTTCCCAGTTTGGGCCAAGCTTGCCCTCCCTGGGATCCTTCTTGTTGCCGACGACTTTTCTCAAGACCAGGTCGCTGACTTGGAACTCTCTTGGGTTGACTCTTTTATTATAAGCTCTGGCAAGCTGCTGCTGGTAGACTGTGAGCTGAACTGCAGCTCTCTCTCTTCTTTCTTCTAGTAGGTCCAGATCTCAAGCTAAGAGTACATCATTAGTCCCGTTCTCTACTCCCTGGGTTCTGATCCCAGGATGCCGACTTTAAGCGGAATGACAGCTTCTGTGCCATAGGTCATGGCAAAAGGGGATTCCCCCGTTGATCTTCTCGGCGTAGTCCGATATGCCTAGAGCACACTTGGTAGTTCATCCACCCACTTTCCTTTTACTGCTTGCAGCCGCTTCTTTATCCCATCTAGGATAACTTTGTTGGATGCTTCTGCTTGTCCATTGCTTTGAGGAAAGCTTGGGGTTGAAAAGTAGTTCTTGCTCTTGATCTTGAACTTTGCACAAAAGTTCTTGATCAGCTTACTGTCAAATTGTGTTCCATTATCAGCAACTATTGCTCTTAGAATTCCAAATCTGGTGATGATTTTCGTCCATAAGAAGTTCTTCATGCCTACATCTCGGATCTTGGCTAGGGGCTCAACTTCTATCCATTTGGTAAAGTAGTCTGTTGCTACCAGCAGGTACTTCCTTTGTCCAGTTGCTTGGGGCAGTTACCCAACGAGATCCATGCCCCATTGGGCAAACAGCCCAGGACTGAATACTGGGTTTAGGTCTGCTGCTGGTTGGTGTATCAATGGTGCAAACCTTTGGCATTTTTCACATTTCTTCACATAGGCTTCTGCATCTTTCTACATGTAGGGCCACCAATACCCCTGGGTAATGGCCCTGTGGACAAGTGATCTGCCCCCAATGTGGCTTCCACAAATTCCTTTATGTATTTCATATAAAAAATCCTCAACTTGTGATGGGTGTACATACCTTAAAAGGGGTCTAGTGAAAGATCTTCTGTAGAGATGTCCTTCTGCTATTAGACTGAATCTTGCCGACTTCAATTTGATCTTGTGTGCTTCCTTGTGGTCATTTGGCAGCTTTCCTTCTTTCAGGAATGTAACAATTGCATCCATCCAGCTTGGTCCCATATCCACACACATTGTTTCACACTCTGTGGTTAGTGGTTCGATGCTCGGGCCCGACAAGTATTCGACCATTATCATCCTTGCTTTTTCAGGTTGTATTGCACTGGCCAGATTAGCTAGTGCATCGGCGTGACTGTTATCGTCTCGCCTGACCTGATTTAGTCGACAATTATGAAACAAAGCTACTAACCTGTTGAATTTTTTTGCGTAGGTTGACATCCTTTCATCTCGGGCTGCAAATTCGCCCGTTGTCTGGTTGACTATGAGCTGGGAGTCACAGAAGACTATCACTTCATCTGCTTCTGCTGCAACCGCCAGCTGTAATCCTGCAATCGATGCTTTATATTCTGCTTTATTGTTTGAGGTCTTGAACCTTAATCGAATGGACTGTTCCAATACTTTTCCATCTGGAGATACCAGTACTACTCCTGCCTCCGCTCCTTGCCGGTTTAAGCTCTCATCGACAAACAGTCGAAAGGAGTCGCCGATGTAAATGCTGTAGGGTTTGAGTTTTTCCTTTTTCGTTTATTCTGTTGCATTCGGTTGGGCTTCTCCTTGCTGGCTTGGACATCATTCACCTTGGCTTGACGGAGCCTGATGTTTGATGGATTCCGGTGTGAACTCCGCCACAAAGTCGGCCAAAACTTGGCCTTTGATTGCTGTTCTAGGTCTGTACTCTAGGTCATATTGGCCCAAAGTGACTGCCCATTTGGCTATTCTCCCTGTCAAGTCTCCTTGTTGCAGTAAGGACTTCAAGGGGTGCTTAGTTAGCACCATTATTTTATGGGCCTGGAAGTAATGGTTCAGCTTCTTTGAAGCCATTACTAAAGCCAGTGCCAATTTCTCTAAGGGTAGATACCTTGTTTCTGCATCAGCCAGGGTTTTGCTTACATAGTAAACAGCCCTTTGCTCCCATTTTTCTTCTCGGATTACTACTGCGCTTACTGCGTGTTCTGAAACTGCTAAGTATAGGAACAACTCCTTCCTAGGTTTTGGATTTGAAAGAACTGGAGCTGTGGTCAAATACTTCTTTAGGTCGGCCAGGGCGACCTTGCATTCTTCTATCCATAAAAAATCTGTGGCTTTCTTCACTAAGTTGAAGAAAAGTTTGCATTTGTCTGAGCTTCTGCTTATGAACCTATTCAGGGCTGCGGCCCTTCCAGTCAACATTTGTACCTATTTTGCCGATGTCGGGCTCTTCAATTCCAAGATGGCCTTAATTTGATCTGGGCTGGCCTCAATGCCCCTTCTAGCCACTAGGTATCCTAAAAACTTACCAGATCCCACTCCAAATGCACACTTTGCTGCATTGAGTCGGAGCCGATATGTTTTAAGGATGTCAAAGACTGCTTTCAGGTTAGCCAGATGACCTTTAGATTCCTTGGTCTTTACGACCATGTCATCGATGTAAACTTCTACCGTTCTGCTAATCAAGTGTTTGAACATCTTTGTTACCAGTCTTTGGTAAGTTGCTCCTGCGTTTTTTAACCCAAAAGGCATCACTCTGTAGCGGTACAAACCTTTTGGGGTAATAAATGCAGTCTTCTCCTCATCTGGGAGATACATGGCTATCTGATGGTATCCCCTGTAGGCATCCAGTAAGCTCATCCTTCCATGCCCTTGAAGTGGCGTCTACCAGCTGGTCAATCTTGGGTAGAGGAAAACTGTCTTTGGGACAGGTTTTGTTCAAGCTGGTAAAGTCCACGCAGACCCTCCATTTACTATTCTTTTTCTTCACCACCACTGTGTTTGATAGCCATGTTGGGTAATTTACCTCTCGAATGGCCCTGGCCTCCAAAAATCTATCTACTTCCTCTTCCACTGCTTCGACGTGTATCAATGTCGGTCTTCTTGCTCGTTGGATCACTGGTTTTGTCGGCCTATCAACATTCAGTTTATGGCAAGTGACCTCGGGGTCAATGCCAGGCATCTCATAAGATGTCCAAGCAAACACCTCAATATTTGCTCTCAAAAAAACTTCCAACTCTTTTTCTTCTTCTTCGGCTAAGCCCGAGCCAAGAAGAAAGAAGCATTCTTCATCCCTTTCTTGGACGAGGATTTTCTTCAGTGCTTTTTCACTCTTCTCGGCTGGCTCCTAGCCGACATCCTCTAAGACCTCCATGTCTTCGTGTTCGATCTTTGCCTTCTCTGGTTCTCTTATGCTGCAGGTGGATTTCATTGCTGCCATTGAGCAATTCTTTGCCTGCAGCTGATCTCCTCTGACCTCCTCAATCCTATGCTCTATTGGGAACCGCAATAGTTAATGCAAAGTTGAGGGAACAGCCCTCATTGCATGCAACCATGGTCTTTCCAAAATGATGTTGTAAGGGGAGGACGTGTCAATTACGGTGAACTCTGTTGTTATCTTCCTGGTGCCTGCCTGCACCTCCAAGCTGGTTGTTCCTAGTGGCCATGTCGGCGTTCCATTGAACCCGACCATTGGGCTATTGGATTACTCCATATCGTCTGGGTGAAGGCCAAGCTCCTTGTAACATCGGACATACATGATGTCACAATAGCTGCCTTGGTCAATCAGGATGCGCCTTACTTGGCATTCCCTAACGTGGAGGGATACTACCAATGCATCATTATACGGGTGCTGCACCATCTCAAGGTTGGCTTCAGAAAAGGACACTACTGGTCCTTGGCACTCCTTTGCCCGATGTCTCTTCTCCCCGACTTGGTAGACATGCTGCAAGTGCTTCACTTTCTGGGTCTCCCCTTTGATCTCATTTTCGCTGACTTTCGAGTGAATTACATTAATTACCCGAGGTCCTCCTGCTTGAGGTTGCTGTGCTGGGGGAGGTGGAGCTACTGTCGGTTGAGGCAATCTTGCATGTTCTTCCCTTGTTCTGGCCTCATCAACAAGGTCTCTTAGATGGCCTTGCCTCACTAGGTCTTCCAAGTGTATTTTCAAGGCTTTGCAGCCCTGAGTCATATGCCCGTTTTCATTGTGGTAAGCACAATATCTGCCAAGGTTTCTTCCCATGAATTCTCCTGGTGCCTTTGCTGGTGTTCTGAAATGGGGTTGATTCCGTATTTGATCCAGGACTTTGTGAATTGGGATTCGAAACACAGTTGTCACTGCCTGTGTTGCCCTCAGTTCTATCTCCTATTTGCTGGATCCATTGTTACCTCGGCCTCGCTTCGGCGAGCCGTTTCCCTTTTCTTGCTTTGCCTCCTTGGTCCCCGATGTATCTTCTTCGGCTCTGGCGTACTTCTCGATCCTTGCCATGATCTCTTCCATGCTTTTTGGCAATGTCTTTGCCAAAGATTTTCGTAGTGGACAGTTGTCTTTTAGGCCGTTCTTGAAAGATACAACCGCCACCTCTTGATTACACTCTAGTATTCGGTTGAACACCTCATAATACCTTTTTGCATAGGCCCTAAGGCCTTCATCCTTACTGATTTTCAGAGCCATTAATGCGTCCACCCTTAATGGCTGCAGTTTGTTTGCCACGAACCTGGCTACAAACATCTCGGCCAGGCCTTTCCAAGTCTTCATGCTTCCTTTTGGTAATTTGTGGAACCAATCTGATGCAATCTCTCCAAAAGATGAGGGGAACACTTTGCAGAGAAATGGCTCGTTCCCACTGTACAATGTCATAGAATTCAAGTATAATCCAACATGAAAGTTGGGGTCCGATTTACCATCGTATATTTGGAACCTTGGCATACTGAATCTCTTTTGAGCCTCAAATTTGTCTAGCTCCATCGAGAATGGTGTTCTCAGCTTTTCAGGGAAAGTTACCTCGGCATCGGCATTCTGCTGCTTCCTCTTGAGGTAATCTCTCAAGTCTTCTTTGCTTCGTCCAAGAGCTCGGCTATCTCCTGACTTTAGTCTTTTCGGCATACTACTCTCAGCTTCATGGTGGGTCCTTTTTGATTTTTCTCCGTGAGTTGTGTCGAAGCAGAGCGCCGAGAATGGTGTTCTCAGCTTTTCAGGGAAAGTTACCTCGGCATCGACATTCTGCTGCTTCCTCTTGAGGTAATCTCTTTAAGTCTTCTTTGCTCCATCCAGGAGCTCGGCTATCTCCTAACTTTAGTCTTTTCGGCATAGTACTCGCAGCTTCATGGTGGGTCCTTTTTGATTTTTCTCCGTGAGTTGTGTCGAAGCAGAGCGCCTGCCCCTGAACATGCCGATGTTCTTTGGGGTCTGCCTCCTTGGCGCGATGCGTCCTCCGCGATTCTTCTCTCCTTGACTCTCCTCGTCTGACCTCCCTTGAAAGCCAGTGAGAGTGTTTTTCGCTCATGGCGTGCTGGGGGATTTCTGTGATTGGTTTCTGCCCTCCCTTCTGTGCATTGGCTGCTGGAATCGGCGTGCCCTACAGCGGGAACGGTGGCTACATGACTTTGTTTTGCATCATAAAATTAACGACTGACTGCAGGTCTGCCAATTTGTTCGTCATCTCTTTTACTTCTTCATCCCTTCGAAGGCATCTATCCTTCCACACTTGGAGGTCGTCTTCATTATAATACTTGCTTTGTTCTGGTTTCCTTGGTACGTCGCCCTCCTAGCCGACGTCTTTCTTGCTATGATTTTGGTCACGAGTTTCTGTGTTGCGGTTGTCTCCTTCGACGTCAAGGTCGATAGGTCTGCCACTCCCAACAGGAGTGTCGTCCTCAATCTTTTCCTTCTGTCCGTCACTGGCCATCTATTCTCCTTTCTTT
>NW_021025089.1:801292-863951 GCF_004153795.1 Camellia sinensis
ACTACTAATAAGGGTAGTAACTGAACCGCTAATAAGGATATTAAATGAACCATTATGAAAATTTAATGGACACTAACCCTTGGTTTCCAAATACAACCAACCTGTTTTAAACCTACCCAACACGACCCAAGACTCATATACAAAGAGTAAAGGATGGAAACGGGAAAAAGACAACAACACATCTACGGAATCGAGTCTGAAATACAATAAAACAATGAAGGGAAAATTGGGATCGCTATAACCTCCCCCCCTTAAAGAATTTCGTCCCCGAAATTAGGTAAATAAATTTCAACAATATGATTTCTCAATTCTCAACAATATTACAATTCAATATTCATCAACCTGACCTATTACCGGTTATTCTATCTCTATTCAAGAGGCAACTCACAACATATAACATAGTTCACAATTCCATAACATATTCAATGCCAATAATATATTTGCATTTCTATAACACATTTAACATATACAATGCTAAATTAAACTTCTATTTTCAAGGCATGACCAACCATTACCGTACTTCCAATAACCAAAACATACTTAATGTTTTTCAACTTAAGACACATTCAGTGCGCTTAAAGTTTATCAGTACAACAAAATTCCCAATACATGGTTAAATATTAACAAACAAGTCCAGATACTTCTCACGGACATCTAACTCACGTTCCCAAGTGGCTTCCTCCACCCCGTTATGTTTCCACAACACCTTAACTAATGGAAAAGTCTTGCTTCGCAAGTCTCGATAACAAAGATAACAGTATGACACAATCAACCACTACAGTGTTCTGAGACATCCACCACGTCTCGACTACTAACAATACTCAGACCAGTATCTAGTACTTAATACCTCAACATAGGAAACACGAAAACATTCGTACACCAGGCCTCCGGTCAACTTTCACAGAACGAGGACGTAAAACGAGACATGAGTAATGAACAACATACGAACCAAGCACTATCACGCATCGTACTAGGCAAAACCTCCTCACTTATTGCAAGTTATCTTACGCCCATACTGAATCCCTCATTCAGGGATTTCACTCACCTCGACTGAACTTATAATAACAAAATTTGCATACTCATTCCCTCGTACCGAATTAGCTAACAAGTGTTTACCACGCCGCGACACTTATCACTACCACGTAACTGTTCGTACCGAACACAAGCAAATGTAGTACCTTCATCCCTTAATGACCTATAGGGTCTACTCTTTATTCCGCATCCTACTTGTCACTCGTCTTGAGAGTACAATCAAGACACTAAGCCTCCGTGCCAAATCATTTGCCACCACTACCACTGAACCACTGCTTAGAACCAAAGGCGCAATCGCATGTCGCCGACAAGGCTTTCAAAGACGCACCATCCTAACTCTCCAGAAGAGTAAGAGTCCTCACCCTCATCGCTATCAACTCAAACCTTCATCTGCAAACACCGTACCATTGTGACTCTACTCACAGGTCACACCCTAACCACGGGTTAGACACCCAACCAACCCTACCGACAACATCTCCTAACCTAACCAGTATTAAGATACACACCTAATGTATTTAAACATAGCAAAAGAATCCTGAAACTTAAGAGAATATCCATTATACTACTACCCGGGATATAATACCAGTTGCTCACAACACGCCACTCCCCGATGCCAACAACCACAATCTTAACAAGGGCTAACACTCCCTCAAATGAGACAACCATTCAGTACGTATGCAAATTCGGCAACGTCACCTACCATGAAGATGTAAGTCTACTCCTAACGAAATTATGCACTATGCCTCCATAAAACATCATGCTAAATATACAAGACCTAGTAGTAATCGCACACTTCACATCCTCTCGCAGAGTTCTCACGACAGTTGGCCACAAACTCTACCACTCACTAAAGATTAAATAGGTAACACCCTTGAAATTTCGCACACCCGGCAAGTATAACTGTTCTCACCCCATAGTAGTCCTGACTAAGATACGCATCTCTCAATAATTCTTCCTAATTGCAAAACATGGCTCACCAGCCCTCATTCTCCCAAACCAAATCACACGCATACCGATGCATTGTTACAAAAATTTTACGGTTCCACAACAACTTGTCACATTAATAAAACTATAGAGCCACAACATGTTCCAGTCCGCCTAACCCAAGGAAAGTAATAAACACAAACATATATATATATATATATATAAACAAGCAGTTTTGATGTTTCAACATTCCCAAAACACATTGGTTACACAACAGAACCCATGATCTCAAAACGATAATTCACCGATTACAAAACGGATTAGTCAAAACAAAACCATACTATTGGTACTACCACTATTATCGTCCCCCATTGGACTGCTAAAGTTCGTCATTCTCAAACCCAAGATATCTTACGAGTTTACAGGCCACGGACAAGAACTATTGGTATGCCCCAACTGGCCACACCTGGAACAACTGCATATTTCCCCAATTGGGGCTTGGGAACTCGACTCTCCTAAGGCCCTCAAAATCTGGCTTGATTGTCCCCCAAAATGATACTGCCCCTGCTCGCTCGAATAAAACTAAGCCCGACTAGGTTACAAAACCCCCAAAGAAGCCCCTGGCTGAATACAGAAACGTTGGATATGACCCGGCTGATTACACACCCAACAAGTAAGCGGCTCCCGAGCACGAGACTGGTTCAAAGTCTGAGCTGATGAAGACCTCAACGACTGCTACTGAACATTTGATCGGCCCAAAACCTGGCCGGCTAGATAATTCTGGTGGGGCAACTACTGGTCAAACTGCCAACCTAGCCTTCTTCCTCTGTGGGCAAGCTGGGGACTTGTGGTCCAGCTGACCATATTTGAAACAAGTGACAACCTTTCGTTCATCCTTTCCCGAATCTAGACTCGGCACTGGAAAAGTAGAGCCAAGCTGAGCTCTCTGAAATTGTTGTGGATTAAAACCCTTCTGCCTCTTAAAAGACCTACCAACACTCTGAATCACAAGAGTCGCCGAAATGGCCTCCTCCCTATTTTGGCCCATAGCTAGCACTGCTGCCTCCACATGAGTCGCAGCCCTAACAAGCACACTGTAACTCCTATGCCAAGACCCCGCAATCCTGTCTCGGATATCGTCACACAGCCTACTCTCAAACTCCGAACAACGCAGTTCCTCCGTCTCCACTAACTCTGGGGCAAACCTTGACAGGTTAGAAAACCATGCTTCAAACTGTACCAAAGGTGTAGTACCTTGGTGTAACTCTACAAACTGTTTCCACAACTCTTCCCATATGGAAGGAGGGAAATCACAACTTCCTCATCTAGGCATCCTAGTAAAGGTAACAAAGATATTAGGACATTATCAAAGGTGCCGAAGCTATTTCACTCGCGTGCTAAATGATAGACAACAGTAATTCACTCCACATAAGCACATAATCACATAAGCACTTACGAATCGCATTTCCGGATAATGACCGTACCGTGGCATTGCTAGAGTTCCAGTTAGAAATGGCAGTGATCAAGTGCCTTTCCAACAGGACTCCCAGAAACCCAAGGATCCAGTCAACATCCTAGAAACTAAATTCCATACCCATATAGTCACATAAACATGTTATCAAATAAACACATACTATCATGCATAAGTCTCTAACAAGCGAGACAAACCCATTGTGGTACTAACCACTTCCCGCGTATCCAAAGTATTCGAACCCGGTACACTCTGATACCAAGTTGTAACGCCCTCAAAATACACCCATAATATATAACATTGACATGCATTAATAAAAGAAAACCAACCATTATACTATTCATCAGAGAATTCTTATTGAAAAGCATTACATGTAACATCAAAAGTAAATGCTCTACGGGCTTACATCTTTCCAAGCCAACACTAGTACACAAAATGTGAGTACTAACTCAACTACAAATTAAGCCCTTGGCTTGATTGTTTACATGTAATATCAAAAGAAATAAATAACAACTAAACTAAACAGAGTCTTCAACTCCAACTCCTTCCAAGCTAAGTCCTTGGAGGTAGCATATCACCTGAACCTGAAAATGATGTTCCCGTATAGGGTGAGCCACAGCCCAGTAGAAACATACTAAACCAAATATAAGCATTGAATAAAGCAATAGTATTCAATAGATGGTTAACACAACTATTCACTTTCCCAACATACAGTTTCATGACATTAATGTCGATGACACATTTCATTTTCCATTATTTGTTCAACTTTCCATTTATATCAATATGGCTCAGAACCTGGCCAAACTATAACAGTGAACTAAATATCACATTAACATTTCTTCCAATATCAACAAAACAAATGAGACTAAGGCTCATACCAAAACACTTCCATACTTCCCGATTGATACACATTTTAGTGCTGTATCAACAACATGCAAAAACACTTCCATAAATCAATAAGCACACATATAGTGGTGCTAATGGAGTCCATCCCCTATCTCCTCCCAAACAAAAATACATATACAATGTATTAAACACTTGTCATGTACAACACACAATCAATACATGTATTTTCTGTATTAATTCAACAGTCAAAATCAACGACTTAACCAATGTGATTAGTTTCAGTTTTCCCTAATCCACATGCAATGTCTACTACAAACACGACTATCCTCCACCGATAGCCCAAAACAGTTATTTCTAAACAGGAAATAAATGAATCAACTAATATAATTCCAACATTTTCATAGGTGAGTGATTAAAAAAATCAACTACACCATTTAATTAATAAATTCCTCAATTTCATGAACTCAACTAAATTCCCCAATTTTCCCTAAATTAATTATACAAATTAATTTATTACAACAATTAGAGTTTTTCCCAAAATTACCAAACAACCCCCAACATATCAAAATACCAAAACTTAGAACAAAACTTATAAAATGGAGTAGGAAATCCCTACCTCGAAGAATTTTCATCACTAAAACATGTATATTTGGAGACGAACTATTTTTTCGTCACGCGTTTTTGTCACCATAGACCTTTTTTGTTGTAGTGTTAGCATAACCATTCTCAAACGCAACACTCCAATCAATATAACATACAAAAAAAATTTAGTATACCTTTCTCAAACATAACACTCAAATATAACATACCAAAAAAAAAATTAGTGTACTTTTCTCAAACGTAATAACGTAACATTCCAAAAACTCCTTAGTGTATTTTTACCAGACATTATACTCTAATCAATATAACACGCAAAAACTCATTACTGCACTTTTTCCAAATATAGTGCTCTAATGTAACACTTCAATGTAACATTAGAAAACTACACTAACAGAAATGTAGATTTTCACGCTCCACAACTAACACTTCACCCACCAATCCCTCTAAAAAGAATCTTCCACACCTTACATTTCCATTCTCATCCCAAAAATTAATTAAAAAATTGAAAAAATGAATCACCAAAAGACATTTACTTAAACTTAAATGGTACCAAATCAAATAAATACAACTTTCCAAAAAAAAAAAAAAAAGACATAAGAAAACTCTTAGGACTAAATGGATCAATATTTGTAACGCCCTCAAAATACACCCATAATATATAACATTGACCATGTTAGGAATTACAATAAATAAGAAAGAGTCTAAGATTAATTGCGATATAAAATCTATCTATCTATCTATATATTATATAAGGAAAAATGTTTTTTTTAGTGAAGAGTTTTGTGAGAGTTTCAATATCTCATATTAATTTCTTGATTTTCTTAATTTAAAATAATTAAGAAATTCTCTATTGGCTAGCTTCTATTTAACTTTTATTTTACATCATATAAAAAAATTAAATATAATTATCATACTTTTATTAAATAATATATTATTGGGTAAATTACACTGACATCCCCTGAGGTTTATGTTTATTGGTTAATATCTCATATTAATTTGCTTGATTTTCTTAATTTAAAATAATTAAGAAATTCTCCGTTGGCTAGCTTCTATTTAATTTTTATTTTACATAACATAAAAAAATTAAACATAATTATCATACTTTTATTAAATAATATATTACTGGGTAAATTACACTGACACCCCCATAAGGTTTATGTTTATTACAGTTCCCTCCTCACCTTTTGGAAATTACATCCTCCTCTCTGAGGTTTAAAGTTTCATTAGAGATTCCCCCATCAGCAATTTAATTTCTTTAAACACCAATTTTGCCCTCACTGGAGAAATTGCATTAACACCCCCCACATTTTAGAAATTACAATCCCCTTCTTAAGGTTTAAAGTATCATTCCTAATTACCCCCTCGGTTAGTATTAGTTGGGAAAAAAAATTCATTGAAAAAAAAAAAAATTAATTGGAAAAAAAAATAATTAATTGAAAAAACAAATTTATTAGTAAAATTTTTAAATTTATGTTTAAAAACCAACGTAAACTCATTTTTTGAATTTACATTTTTTTTCTCAAATTTACAAACTGAGACAACAATTTATAAATCAAAAAAATTATGAAACAAGTTTTTATGACAGTTTTTTAAATTTTTGTAAACATAAATTGAAAACTGAAAAGGAAATGGTTTCCAAACAAGCCTCAGATGGTAAAAATGTCGTACAATTAACAAATAATTAAATAGTTACCAACGTAAAAAACGATTTATCAAAAGACTCTTAGGCTATATATGGTTTGTTTTTAGAATTTTTTTTTAAAAAAATTAAAAATTAATTTGTTTAAGAAATAAAAAATAAAAAATAATTATCATTTAAGGGTAAAAAATAATTATCATTTTAACTTTTGGGCAGGTTATATACATACGTATGGTTGTTTCAATTTAATTTGTAAAAAATTATTTCTAACCACTCAAAAGATAAAAATTATATAAAAATGATAATTATTATTTTTTATTTCTTAACCAAATTAATTTTTAATTTTTTTTTAAAAATTCTAAAAATCAAGCTATACATAACCTAAGAATCTTTTAATAAGTCATTTCTTACGTTGGTAACTTATTTAATTATTTATTAATTTTACGACATTTTTACCATCTGAAGCCTGTTTGGTAACCATTTCATTTTCAGCTTTCAATTTATAGTTACAAAAATTTTAAAAAATGTTATAAAAACTTGTTTGATAATTTATTTTGTTTATAAATTGTTGTCTTAGTTTGTAAATTTGAAAAAAAAACGTAAATTCAAAAAATGAGTTTACGTTGGTTTTTAAATAGAAATTTAAAAATTTTACTAACAAAATTTTTTTCAATTAATTTTTTTTCCAATTAATTTTTTTTCTAATTGATATTTTTTAATGAATTTTTTTTTTCCGACTAATACTAACTGAGGGGGCAATTGGTAATGCTATTTTAAACCTTAGGGAGGGGATTGCAATTTCTAAAATGTGACGGGTGTCAATGTAATTTACCCAGTGAGGGCAAAATTGGTATTTAAAAAAATTAAATTGCTAAGGAGAAAATCTGTAATGAAACTTTAAACCTCAGGGAATGAGATAATTTCCAAAAGGTAAGGGAGAAACTATAATAAACATAAACCTCAGGGGGTGTCAATGTAATTTACCCTATATTATTTTATCACGTGCATAGCATGGGTGATATGCTAGTATAATTAGATTAAAAAGTTAAGAATTACAATAAATAATTAAGAATTTATGATTAATTGATTTAATTGGATTAATATTATGAACTATAAATTATGTGTATGACAGAGGATAGAGAAAGAAATTAACAAAAGAACCATCGGACTTGAGGGTATTATAATTATTTCACATTTGTAATTAACTATTACATTTTTTTGTCCAAAATCACATAGTGATTTTGGCTATATTTGATGCAGTGGCGGAGCCAGATGGGGACTTGGGGGGTTACGTGCCCCTCCTGAATTTTTCATTTTTTTTTTACATATGTATATAAATAAAATTTTAAACAAAAATAATATTTGGAATAAAAAATCAAGGGCATTTTTATAGTTATGAAAACAATAGTGATTGTTTTATTGAAAATGAAGTGACTATAACAAATTATATTTTTATGTATGAAAATTTTATGAAAAAATCTTAATATAAAGGTAGTATTCATCATTATTTATATGCAAATATAATTAATCTCACTATATATATGTAAAAATTACTAGAGTGTTACTTATATTTACATGTGGAGTTCACCCTTTATATGTTCCTTTACTATTGGTTGGTAATATCATATGTCAATAATAACGTGATATCACTTTTATATGAAATTTTTACTCAAATTTTGTAAAAAATTTGATTTATCTTACCATTGTATAATTTATTTTACGACTTAAATATATGATTTTTTTTTTTAAATTGTCTATAATACACTAGTTACACGCAATACTTTCTTTTCGATTTTATTTGAAATTAATTGTAAAATTTTATGTGAAATACTATTGTAACAATTTATTTAATTTTTTGTACTTAATATTAATTTAAAAATTATTATTATCTTCTTATTATTGGTTATGAAAAAAAATAAAACTATAATTAATAAATGTCCCTCCTAATTTAATTTCTTAACAGTGCCACTGATTTGAAGTATATGGAAGTAAACAGCCAGCCTCAAACCACAAGTGATAAAATAAATTTTGCTCTGCTTTTTATGTGAATAAATATGAATGAGATTACTGATTGGATTATGAAAATCTTTTTAAGAATCTTACACATTTTTTATTCATATTTATTAGACTAATTAAATGAATAAACTATAACTTTTATTTCATATCTTATTACGGTCTGTAAAGTAATGATCTAAAAATTAATGGAGTTGCTAGGATACACATCTTTAAAAAAGTTATATGGTATGTACTTGTGTGAGTGATTTTCCGATCACACTACCAATTCAGTAATCAGCTAGAGAGAACTGACAGAATAAATGATACCTGGCTGACCTGCAACAAAAAGAGAAGATTCCAGCGGTGGTTCTTTCACCCGGGGACACTCTGACGATCAAGTCAGTATATCTCTCAAAGATAATCAATAGTGCTAAACTCACTATTCAGAATATAAATTGCGTACCTTAGACCCATCGAGGGTGCCTCTTTTTTATAGTCAACTCAATCATTGTCCCACTAGAAGCCTAGCTTCAATGGACTCTTACTCAGTACTTATCTTGGACTCTCCAAGAGATAAAGATAAACTCTCTAAGAGTTTTATCTTTATCCATATTAAAGTCCTCCCTCATTCTAGGACTCTTGTCCTTTATCCGTTTATCCCGGATTCCGATATCTTCAGAGATAACCTTGGCCTAGCCGAGATCATCTCGGCGTCATAATCTAGACACGTGGCATCTCGGCTGACACCCCAGCGTCACCTTGGCCACGTGTTGGTACTCAGAAAACATATCCCCACAACTGCCCCTTAGGTTCTATTACCTCGGCGCATTCTGAGGTGATGGAACCTATTTCGGTATTTCCTGCTAGTACATCGGCTTAAGCCGAGATCATCACTATAGGCCGACATGTCTTTCTTAAAGATCAAGGATTCCAAGAGCTTTTTCACGTGTATGAGCTGTCACGCATCACAATTCAACCGTTTCAGCTACGTGTCTTTCTCTTACTGGATCGTACTTGTGACGCGCTTGTAATCCGTCTCGCGGATGCGTGTGCCACCTGACAAATCTGTTTTTCTAGGCTCATCAATTTATTTTTGCCGCCCTTTCACGTTTTTGGACAAAACCAATATCCCGCATCTTCGTCTCTTCACTTCTCATCGTTTCTGAAGCTTTATCTCTCTAGCTTTTTCTTTCAAACCCTCCATTGTTCAAACTTCCGAAGCTCTGCAACTTGCTCCGTCCACCTCCTCCGGTGAGGTTCTTGCTAATCCTCTCTGTAACTGTCGTTCGTCAGACTTCGACAAATCCCATTCCGGCTTCCCTCTTTCTGGTAAGCCACTATTCCTTCTGGTTCTTATTTGTTGTTTTTCAAGAAATTCTGCTTCATCATTAGTCTCCATTGCTATTTTACTCAAGCAATTGATTTATGAATCATGTATCTGAGTGTGTTTATCTCATGATTTTGTTCTTTGCCCATGTCTTGAATACACGTACTGCTCACAACTCTTTTGCACTGTTGCCACTGTTCTTGATAGTCCATCTTTATTCTTGATTCTGAAGCACATTCTTGCTTTTCTGTTTTTCCAGATTTTACGCCTTCAATCTTCGTTCCCATAGATCTAGGTTTGGGATTTGCTTGTAGAACTTATGATTATTAGGAAAAATTGAAACTATTTCCACAAATGCTTACCCAGCACATTCTTTAGGTTTTTGTCGAGGTCCTAATAACCCTTTTAAAACACCTTTCTGAAAATCTAACCCCTTCAGTTAAGCCGATATCATGGGTATGTGGAAACATAGGGTAGACACCCCGACAAAATTAGAATACTTTAGGTGAGAGTTTTCCATCCCTGCCGACGTCCATCTGAGGTTGGCTGGGGATGACGACTCTATCATGGCCGATGTAAACCTCATGTCTTTCCCAGTAGTAGGGTTTATTGAGTGTGGGCTTAGGTTTCCACTTGACCATTTTTTCCATGAAATCCTCCATTTCTATAGGTTGAACCCAATCCAGCTTGTAATCAATTCGTATCGAGTTATTAACGGTACCATAGCCTTAGCCAAACAAGAGAATGCTAGGATTACTCTTGCCGATTTCCAATACTATTATACCATGTGTCGCCTGAAGTCAGAAAAAGGCCACTTCTATTACCTCAAGCCGAGGTCCACGGAATACAAAATTGTTGCCGACCTCCCTGACTCCAACAAGGGAGCGGGAGATGATTACTTCATTATTTCGGGTAACTGGGAGTTTCAGCCAAACGATGACCTCCATCTTTATCCCCTAAGTCGAACAGTTTTTGGGGAAGGAGCTGGTAAGGGCCACCCTTCACAAATTTTCTTGCTTTCTTGCATGAAGTTTTCAACATTCTACTCTAATGTCTACGCTTTTTTATTTTTTTATTTTTTGTAGTTCTTCCTCAATCACCAAAGGGCTTCCGTCAGTCTTTCTTTCCCAACAAAGACTTGAAGAAACTCCTGAATTTGCCAGTCCATAAGCGGAAGGCCCCTCTGCCGCTCAACTTCATTCTGACATATAAGTCGGCTCTTCCCGACGTCCCTAAAAAAGAAGAAAAGCCTTTCTCCTCCTTTTGCCACAACTCCACAAGTCGCATCCACATCTCGGACAGACCAAGGATCAACCTCGAATCCAGCCGAGCAGCCGTCAACTTCGGCCCCATATTTGATCTCGATATCCCAACGCCAACGCCGGCGACGATCCGTTTTTGCTGCTGAGATGGGCCGTCAAAAAGCAGTTGCAAAAGACCTCTTAGCCAGTATCCCTTCTGACGTTGACACTCAGCCAACGCAAACCCAGCCTCCACCAAAACAAAAAAGAATAAAAAAGGCTCATCCAAAGGCAAAGGTGACTCAGGTTGATACTGAGGACACCTTGCCAATTTCCAGATTAGCTGAAAGTGATAAGTCTCAATCCGCTGCTGGGAAGAGGCATTCTGAGGCCCAACCATCCGAATCCCCTAAATCAAAGAAGCCGAGGTCATCCTCTGCAACTACCTCGGGGTCCAAAAAACATGATGCCCCTTGGGCCCCCAAAATTACTCTGGAGGATAAGCCAGTTATGGCCAATGATAGCGCTGATAACATTAACGTCGGCATAGCCCTCAGTACCGCTCTGCTTCTTCCTAGCAATCTTGATCGAAACGCCGAGTTGAGCGAGTATGAAAACTACGCTCTGATGCTTCAACGCTCCGTTCAAGTAAGTGTCTTTATCTGGTAACTTTTTCTTTCTTTCTGTTCATTTGATACTTGTAATTTTTTCTAACAACTTCTGTTCTGTTTACTTTCAGGCCATCCAACATGCCCATTCTTTCTCAATACAATCTTTTGAGAACTGGGAGAAGCTAGCCGAAATGAAGAGGGAGGTCTCCAGTCTTCAAAAGGCCAACAGAAGTTTGCAATAAAAAATGATAAAGTTGGAGGACCAGGCCTAGGCTACCATCAAGGCCCAAAATAATGCCGAAGAAAAGGCAGAATCTGTTGAGGCTATTAAGAAGGTGCTTGAGGCCGAAAAGAAGGATGCCGAGGAAAAGATGGCCCAGGCCCAAAAAGAATTGCAAAATGCCTTGGCCACCAAAGATGCTGAGCTAAAGGAGGCTGACCAGAAGGGCTACAATAAGGGTGTGGCCGATGTCATCGCGGACTATGAAAAGCAGGTGAAACAGGCATGTAACAAGCGTTTCACCCTTAGTTGGATGTCTATTCTAAAAAAGCTTGAAGTCCCCGAGGACTCGCCCCTTAGGAACGCCGACGCCATTCCTTTTCCATTCCCTCCAACTCCAACTCAATTTGATGACGACTCTATATCTAAAGAGGAGGTTTTGGTGAGGAAGCCCAAGGAAGCCGCTGGGGCCAAGTCACCTACTCAAAATGAGCAAGTCCTGGACTTGACTCAGGATGAGGAGGTTGAGGAGGTTCCTAAGGATGCTGCGCCTCAAAAGGAGATATCGGATGTGCCTATTGCTGACAAGAGCCTTGATCAAACTTTGCAAGAAATTGACGCTGAGCTTGCGGCTGAGAAAGCCGCTGAGATGCCCTCCCAGCAGTTTTTCGAGATCCAGCCCCAGCCTGCTAATGATGCTGAAGAATCTTAGCCTTATGTTTTTCCTTTCCTTTTCTTTCTTGTACTTTGTTTCTCCTTTCAAAGTAATGTAAACTCTTTAAGTTGCTGATGTTCCTTTTTATGAATATAACTTCCTTCTTTCTTGAACGTTTGCATGTTTGTTTTCTCTTTATTGCTTCTTGTATGACTTTCATACTTAGAATAATTTTGTGTCTTCAAGATACACCATAGTCTTGTGCAACCTTCTCGGGGTGAAACACTTTACATTACATCGGCAAGTACATAAGTACCAAGTGTTTTAACATTATCTCAGTTTTAACTTTAACTTGTAAACTTTTCTCAAGTTTCAACAAGTGTAAAATATCATCTCGATTTAACATCAACTTGTAAACTTTTCTCAAGTTTCAACAAGTGTAAAATATCATCTCGATTTAACATCAACTTGTAAACTTTTCTCAAGTTTCAACAAGTGTAAAATATCATCTCGATTTAACATCAACTTGTAAACTTTTCTCAAGTTTCAACAAGTGTAAAATATCATCTCGATTTAACATCAACTTGTAAACTTTTCTCAAGTTTCAACAAGTGTAAAATATCATCTCGATTTAACATCAACTTGTAAACTTTTCTCAAGTTTCAACAAGTGTAAAATATCATCTCGATTTAACATCAACTTGTAAACTTTTCTCAAGTTTCAACAAGTGTAAAATATCATCTCGATTTAACATCAACTTGTAAACTTTTCTCAAGTTTCAACAAGTGTAAAATATCATCTCGATTTTCTCTCTGCCCCCTAATATGAACCTAAGTTCCACTTGGGGTCTCATTATGCATGTATTCTAAAACAACGTTATGTATCTTCATCAGTCACAAATATGGAAGAATTCTGCTAAAATTTTATTCATTATGTCGGCAAATAACAAGGAAAATCTAATGATAGAAAAACTTCAGATTACAAGTATTCCAGGGTCTCGGCAATTCTTTGCCCTCACTATCTTCAAGCGATATGCCCCGTTGCCCAATACCGAAGTGATTTTGTAGGGTCCTTCCCAGTTTGGGCCAAGCTTGCCCTCCCTGGGATCCTTCTTGTTGTTGACGACTTTTCTCAAGACCAGGTCGCTGACTTGGAACTCTCTTGGATTGACTCTTTTATTATAAGCTCTAGCAAGCTGCTGCTGGTAGACTGTGAGCTGAACTGCAGCTCTCTCTCTTCTTTCTTCTAGTAGGTCCAGATCTCGAGCTAAGAGTACATCATTAGTCCCGTTCTCTACTCCCTGGGTTCTGATCCCAGGATGCCGACTTTAAGCAGAATGACAGCTTCTGTGCCATAGGTCATGGCAAAAGGGGAATCCCCCATTGAACTTCTTGGCGTAGTCTGATATGCCTAGAGCACACTTGGTAGTTCATCCACCCACTTTCCTTTTGCTGCTTGCAGCCACTTCTTTATCCCATCTAGGATAACTTTGTTGGATGCTTCTGCTTGTCCATTGCTTTGAGGAAAAGCTTGGGGTTGAAAAGTAGTTCTTGTTCTTGATCTTGAACTTTGCACAAAAGTTCTTGATTAGCTTGTTGTCAAATTGTGTTCCATTATCAGCAGCTATTGCTCTTAGAATCCCAAATCTGGTGATGATTTTCGTCCATAAGAAGTTCTTCACGCCTACATCTCAGATCTTGGCTAGGGGCTCAGCTTCTATCCATTTGGTAAAGTAGTCTGTTGCTACCAGCAGGTACTTCCTTTGTCCAGTTGCTTGAAGCAGTTGCCCAACGAGATCCATGCCTCATTGGGCAAACAACCAAGGACTGAATACTGGGTTTAGGTCTGCTGCTGGTTGGTGTATCAATGGTGCAAACCTTTGGCATTTTTCACATTTCTTCACATAGGCTTCTGCATCTTTCTGCATGTAGGGCCACCAATACCCCTGGATAATGGCCCTGTGGACAAGTGATCTGCCCTCAGTGTGGCTTCCACAGATTCCTTTATGTATTTCATATAAAAAATCCTCAACTTGTGATGGGTGTACATACCTTAAAAGGGGTCCAGTGAAAGATCTTCTATAGAGATGTCCTTCTGCTGTTAGACTGAATCTTGCCGACTTCAATTTGATCTTGTGTGCTTTCTTGTGGTCATCTGGCAGCTTTCCTTCTTTCAGGAATGCAACAATTGCATCCATCCAGCTTGGTCCCATGTCCACACACATTGTTTCACACTCTGTGGTCAGTGGTTCGATGCTCGGACCCGACAAGTATTCGACTATTATCGTCCTTACTTTTTCAGGTTGTATTGCACTGGCCAGATTGGCTAGTGCATCGGCGTGACTGTTATCGTCTCGCCTGACCTGATTTAGTCGGCAATTCTGAAACAAAGCTACTAGCCTGTTGACTTCCTTTGCGTAGGCTGACACCCTTTCATCTCGGGCTGCAAATTCGCCCGTTGTCTGGTTGACTATGAGCTGGGAGTCACAGAAGACTATCACTTCATCTGCTTCTGCTGCAACCGCCAGCTGTAATCCTGTAATCGATGCTTCATATTCTGCTTCATTGTTTGAGGTCTTGAACCTCAATCGAATGGACTGTTCCAATACTTTTCCATCTGGAGATACCAGTACTACTCCTGCCCCCGCTCCTTGCCGGTTTGAGCTCCCATCGACAAACAGTCAAAAGGAGTCGCCGATGTAAATGCTGCAGGGTTTGAGTTTTTCCTTTTTCCTTTATTCTGTTGCATTCGGTTGGGCTTCTCCTTGCTGGCTTGGACATCGTTCACCTTGGCTCGACGGAGCCTGATGTTTGATGGATTCCGGTGTGAACTCCACCACAAAGTCGGCCAAAACTTGGCCTTTGATTGCTGTTCTGGGTCTGTACTTTAGGTCATATTGGCCCAAAGCGATTGCCCATTTGGCTATTCTCCCTGTCAAGTTTCCTTGTTGCAGTAAGGACTTCAAGGGGTGCTTAGTTAGCACCATTATTTTATGGGCCTGGAAGTAATGGTTCAGCTTCTTTGAAGCCATTACTAAAGCCAGTGCCAATTTCTCTAAGGGTAGATACCTTGTTTCTACATCGGCCAGGGTTTTGCTTACATAGTAAACAGCCCTTTGCTTCCATTTTTCTTTTCGGATTACTACTGCGCTTACTGCGTGTTCTGAAACTGCTAAGTATAGGAACAGCTCCTCCCTAGGTTTTGGATTTGAAAGAACTGGAGCTGTGGTCAAATACTTCATTAGGTCGGCCAGGGCAGCCTTGCATTCTTCTATCCATAAAAAATCTGTGGCTTTCTTCACTAAGTTGAAGAAAAGTTTGCATTTGTCTGAGCTTCTGCTTATGAACCTATTCAGGGCTGCGGCCCTTCCAGTCAACATTTGTACCTGTTTTGCCGATGTCGGGCTCTTCAATTCCAAGATGGCCTTAATTTGATCTGGGCTGGCCTCAATGCCCCTTCTAGTGACTAGGTATCCTAAAAACTTACCAGATCCCACTCCAAATGCACATTTTGCTGCATTGAGTCGGAGCCGATATGTTTTAAGGATGTCAAAGACTGCTTTTAGGTTAGCTAGATGACCTTTAGGTTCCTTGGTCTTCACGACCATGTCATCGATGTAAACTTCCACCGTTCTGCCAATCAGGTGTTTGAACATCTTTGTTACTAGTCTTTGGTAAGTTGCTCCTGCGTTTTTTAACCCAAAAGGCATCACTCTGTAGCGGTACAGACCTTTTGGGGTAATAAATACAGTCTTCTCCTCATCTGGGGGATACATGGCTATCTGATGGTATCCCCTGTAGGCATCCAGGAAGCTCATCCTTCCATGCCCTGAAGTGGCGTCTACCAGCTGGTCAATCTTGGGTAGAGGAAAACTGTCTTTGGGACAGGCTTTGTTCAAGCTGGTAAAGTGCCAGCAGACCCTCCATTTACCATTCTTTTTCTTCACCACCACTGTGTTTGATAGCCATGTTGGGTAATTTACCTCTCGAATGGCCCTGGCCTCCAAAAATCTATCTATTTCCTCTTCCACTGCTTCGACGTGTATCAATGTCGGTCTTCTTGCTCCTTGGATCACTGGTTTTGCCGACCTATCAACATTCAGTTTATGGCAAGTGACCTCGAGGTCAATGCCAGGCATCTCATAAGATGTCCAAGCAAACACCTCAATATTTGCTCTAAAAAAAACTTCCAACTCTTTTTCTTCTTCTTCGGCTAAGCCCGAGCCGAGAAGAAAGAAGCGTTCTTCATCCCCTTCTTGGACGAGGATTTTCTTCAGTGCTTTTTCACTCTTCTCAGCTGGCTCCTAGCCGACATCCTCTAAGACCTCCATGTCTTTGTCTTCGATCTCTGCCTTCTCTGGTTCTCTTATGCTGCAGGTGGATTTCATTGCTGCCATTGAGCAATTCTTTGCCTGCAGCTAATCTCCTCTGACCTCCTCAATCCCATGCTCTATTGGGAACCGCAATAGTTAATGCAAAGTTGAGGGAACAGCCCTCATTGCATGCAACCATGGTCTTTCCAAAATGATGTTGTAAGGGAAGGACGTGTCAATTACGGTGAACTCTGTTGTTATCTTCCTAGTGCCTGCCTGCACCTCCAAGCTGGTTGTTCCTAGTGGCCATGTCGGCGTTCCATTGAACCTGACCATTGGGCTATTGGATTACTCCATATCATCTGGGTGAAGGCCAAGCTCCTTGTAACATCGGACATACATGATGTCACAAGAGCTGCCTTGGTCAATCAGGATGCGCCTTACTTGGCATTCCCTAACGTAGAGGGATACTACCAATGCATCATTATGCGGGTGCTGCACCATCTCAAGGTCGGCTTCAGAAAAGGACACTACTGGTCCTTGGCACTCCTTTGCCCGATGTCTCTTCTCCCCGACTTGGTAGACATGCTGCAAGTGCTTCACTTTCTGGGTCTCCCCCCTGATCTCATTTTCGCTGACCTTCGAGTGAATTACATTAATTACCCGAGGTCCTCCTGCTTGAGGTTGCTGTGCAGGGGGAGGTGGAGCTGCTGTCGGTTGAGGCAATCTTGCATGTTCTTCCCTTGTTCTGGCCTCATTGACAAGGTCTCTTAGATGGCCTAGCCTCGCCAGGTCTTCCAAGTGTATTTTCAGGGCTCTGCAGCCCTGAGTCATATGCCCGTTTTCATTGTGGTAAGCACAATGTCTGCCAAGGTTTCTTCCCATGAATTCTCCTGGTGCCTTTGCTGGTGTTCTGAAATAGGGTTGATTCCGTATTTGATCCAGGACTTTGTGAATTGGGATTCGAAACACAGTTGTCACTGCCTGTGTTGCCCTCAGTTTTATCTCCTATTTGATGGATCCATTGTTACCTCGGCCTCACTTCGGCGAGCCGTTTCCCTTTTCTTGCTTTGCCTCCTTGGTCCTCGATGTATCTTCTTCGGCTCTGGCGTACTTCTCGATCCTTGCCATGATCTCTTCCATGCTTTTTGGCAATGTCTTTGCCAAAGATTTTCGTAGTGGACAGTTGTCTTTTAGGCTGTTCTTGAAAGATACGACCGCCACCTCTTGATTACACTCTGGTATTCGGTTGAACACCTCATAATACCTTTTTGCATAGGCCCTAAGGCCTTCATCCTTACTGATTTTCAGAGCCATTAATGCGTCCACCCTTAATGGCTGCAGTTTGTTTGCCACGAACTTGGCTACAAACATCTCGACCAGGCCTTTCCAAGTCTTCACGCTTCCTTTTGGTAATTTGTGGAACCAATCTGATGCAATCTCCCCAAAAGATGAGGGGAACACTTTGCAGAGAAATGGCTCGTTCCCACTGTACAATGTCATAGAATTCAAGTATAATCCAACATGAAAGTTGGGGTCCGATTTACCATCGTATATTTGGAACCTTGGCATACTGAATCTCTTTTGAGCCTCAAATTTGTCTAGCTCCATCGAGAATGGTGTTCTCAGCTTTTCAGGGAAAGTTACCTCGGCATCGGCATTCTGCTGCTTCCTCTTGAGGTAATCTCTCAAGTCTTCTTTGCTTCGTCCAAGAGCTCGGCTATCTCCTGACTTTAGTCTTTTCGGCATACTACTCTCAGCTTCATGGTGGGTCCTTTTTGATTTTTCTCCGTGAGTTGTGTTGAAGCAGAGCGCCTGTCCCTGAACGTGCCGATGTTTTTTGGGGTCTGCTTCCTTGGCGCGATGCGCCCTCCGCGATTCTTCTCTCCTCGACTCTCCTCGTCCGACCTCCCTTGAAGGCCGGTGAGAGTGTTCTTCACTCCTGGCATGCTGGGGGATTTCTGGGATTGGTTTCTGCCCTCTCTTCTGTGTATTGGTTGCTGGAATCGGCGTGCCCTGCAGCGGGAACGGTGGCTGCATGACATTGTTTTGCATAATAAAGTTGACGACCGATTGTAGGTCTGCCAATTTGTTTGCCATCTCTTTTACCTCTTCGTCCCTCCGCAAGCATCTATCTTTCCATACCTGGAGGTTATCCTCATTGTAGTGCCCACTTCGATCTAGCTTCTTTGGTGCGTCGCCATCCTGGCCGACGCCTTTCTTACTGTGATTCTGGTCACGAGTTTCTGTGTTGCGATTGTCTCCTTCGACGTCAAGGTCGATAGGTCTGCCACTCCCAACAGGAGTGTCGTCCTCAATCTTTTCCTTCTGTCCGTCACTGGCCATCTATTCTCCTTTCTTTTCCACAGATGGCGCCAAATTGTGTGAGTGATTTTCCGATCACACTGCCAACTCAGTAATATGCTGGCGAGAACTGGCAGAATAGATGACACCTGGCTGACCTACAACAAAAAGAGAAGATTCCGGCGGTGGTTCTTCCACCCGGGGACACTCCGACGATCAAGTCAGTATATCTCTCAAAGATAATCAATAGTGCTAAACTCACTATTCAGAATATAAATTGCGTACCTTAGACCCATCGGGATTGCCTCTCTTTTATAGTCAACTCAATCTTTGTCTCACTAGAAGCCTAGCTTTAATGGACTCTTGCTCAGTGCTTATCCTGGACTCTCCAAGAGATAAAAATAAACTCCCTAAGAGTTTTATCCTTATCTATGTTAAAGTCCTCCCTCATTCTAGGACTCTTGTCCCTTATCCGTTTATCCCAGATTCCGATATCTTAGGAGATAACCTTGGCCTAGCCGAGATTACCTCGGCGTCATAATCTGGACACGTGGCACCTCAGCGGACACGTCGGCGTCACCTTGGCCATGTGTTGGTACTCAGAAAATATATCCCAACAGTACTCTATTACAACGCATGTGTTATAATTTATAATTTCAATGCTTCGTAACAAATACGGTACGAAGTTGCAACTTTTTTCATTAGAATGGTCAGGCCCGGCCTTAAGATTTTCGGGGTCCAAAGTCAATAATCAACTAAAAAATTTCTAGGGCCCTTCATATTTTTTTTTTCATTGAATGAAAAAAACAAAAAGTAAAGGACAAAAGATTTGTGTCAAAATCACAAAAAATACTTAGCATTACATTATAATAACTAATAAGTATCGTTTGATCCTCACTCTTCTTGTATTTTTAGAAGCAAATAAATTAATCATACTTGCATAATCTAATTTTTTTACAATGAATAACAATATTAATTATTTTAAATGGGCCTTTTAATTTTTTAATGGATTAATTTATTTTAAGTTAATTTGGGCATTCCTTAATTTTTTTTGGACTTAAAAATATCTATATAATAAAGCATGATGGTTTTTGAATTTGTCCTACACACATTTGTCCTGCTAAGACATTTGGACGGCTTAGATCTATTCAAATTATAAAACAACGGCTGAGATATATTTCCCAAAAAATGTTCTACATATATATTTTCTAGTACTTAATATATTAGACTAAACTATAATAAGATAGACCCCTTTTTTGGGTCTATTTTCTATGGATAACAATGTTAATTTTTTAAATGGCCTTTTAATTTTTTAATGAGTCAATTTACTTTAAGTTAGTTTGGATTTTTATTTTTTATTTTTTTAGACTTAAAACATATATAATATATTATACTAAATTATAATAGGAGGAGGTTTTTTTTTAAGTCTATTTTGAGGGGTCCTAGGCCATGGCCTTGTGGCCTACTTAAGACACATATAATATATTATACTAAATTATAATAGGAGAGGGTCTTTTTTTTAAGTCTATTTTGAGGGGCCTAGGCCATGACCTTGTGGCCTATGCCCAAGGCCGGCCCTGAGAATGGTTCCTACCATTTTTCACCCTAAATGAATCATGACATTTTCGCTACATCATTTGTAATATATTTAAAACACAATCACAATTATTCGTAATTTTCACTTTATAAGTGGGGATTTTGATCCTCTCTATTGTATGTAATGGAGAATTTATAAATTTCACTAACTTTTACGATAAAATGATATAACTAATATCACAATATCATATCTTATTTCTTACTCTGTACTATTTTTAGAAATTAGGGATGTGCACATAGAATCCTCCAAAACTAGATAGACAATTAATAAATAAAGTTAAACCATTTCATACTTGGAGCATGCACTGATGAGGGGGCCACAATAAGCAAGTAGCCTGCAGTCTCAATTTCATTAATTTAAATTAACATATGACTCGTATTATGCACGGGATAAAATAATATATTATTTATTTAAAATATAATAATTATATTTAATTTTTTTATATTTTGTTGCATGTAAATAAAATTTTATATATAAGTTTAAGAATTTTTTTTTAAATATTCATTTACTATTAAAATTGTTGTGTTGACAATTAATAATTAAAATTATGCTTTGTTATAAAAAAAATGACATAATTCTAATGCTTCACTATTTTAGAATAAAAATATATGAATTTTAAAAAATTATCATATTAGTTTTTGAAAGGGAAATAATTAAAGAAATTTTAAAAACTTAATGAGTAAGAAATAATCATCGTAATATGTAAAACCGGTAAAATCACAGTTAAACCAGCAAATCACTCAAACAAAAAATGGTTTAACTTAATTAGTTAGGTCAAAATACCAACTAGCTTACACAAAAATTAATTAATTAAAACTTTTAAATTTTATTTTATTAAAATTTAAACTGTCACTAAATATGGAAAGCAATCTATTAATTTAAATTTAAAATTGACACAATATAAATTCAAAATTATAACAATCTATCTCATAATTTATAAGTTTTAAATACAAATTTAAAATTATCATAATTATCACATAATTTTTGTATTAAGGAGCAGTAATAGTAATACTGAGATTACTATAAAATATCTATATATTTTATAAAAAAATACTTTTAAGGAGAGATATTATGAAAGTTTCAAAATCCCATACACAATTATTTTTAAAATCAAAACCTCTATGTGGGATTGTAAAATAAAAGTTAAATAGAAGTTAGCCAATCGGAATTTTCTTAATTGTTTAAAATTAAGAAAAAAAAAATTAGCATAAGATATTGATCATAAGACTTCTCACTAAAAATCCTATTTTGCTTATATAAATGGAAAAATAAGATTCACTTTATATAAGTGAAACGATTCACTTTTTATTTTTTTTCTCGATATAGAATTATAAAATAGAAGTTAAATGAAAATTAGCCAATGAAGATTTTCTTAATTGTTTGAAGTTAACAATTGTTTGGGCAGAAAATTTATTTCGAATCAAGCAATCTTATTCGTTTAATCTTTGATTATGTCAATCTTTAATTTATTTCGAATCAAACAAATTTAACCAACACATTTTGATAAAACTGTTAAAATCACAGTTAAACCAACGAATCAGTCAAAACGAAATGATTCACTTTATCGGCTAGGTCAAAGGACCAACCAACTTATACAAAAATTAATTAATCAAAACTTTTAAATTTTATTTTAATTTTAAAATTAAATCTGTCTTAAACTGAAATATACACAACATTACAATATTAAATGGGAGCACATTGTTTACATAGTGAAACAACTCATTTTTTTCCTCTTTTTTCTGATGTGAGATTGTAAAATAAAAGTAAACAGTTGTTTGGACGGAAAGTTTATTTTTAATTAAGCAATCCCAGTCGCTCAATTTTTAATAAAGTCAATCTTAATTTATTTAATCAAACAAATTTAATTAATATATTTTGATAAAACAGTGGTTAAACCAGTGAATCAGTCAAACCGAAAATGATTCAACCTAATTGGATAAGTCAAAAAACCAATCAATTTACAACAAAATTAATTAATTAAAACCTTTAATTTTTATTTCAAAATTTAAACTATCTTGAATTGAAACATGCATAATACTATAATGTTAAATGAGAGCATAAAATTCATTTTATATAAGTGAAACAACTCAATTTTTCTCTCTTTTCTCGATGTAGGATTGTAATTTTTTTAAAGTTAAATATTATGAGAGTTTAAAATCTCTTACAAAATTTTTTTTAAAATCAAAATGTTTATGTGGAATTGTAAAATAAAAGTTAAATAGAAGCCAACCAATGGAGATTTTCTTAATTGTTTAAAATTAAGAAAATAAAAAAAAAATTGGTATTGATTTTGGGGGCTTCTCACTAAAAATCTTATTTTACTTATATAAATGGGAGCATAAGATTCAATTTATGTAAGTGAAAAAATTCACTTTTTCTTTCTATTCCCGATGTAGGATTGTAAAATAAAAATTAAATGGAAGCTAACAAATAGGGATTTTCTTAATTGTTTAAAATTAAGAAAATTCAATAATTTATATAAATTGGAGCATAAGATTCACTTTAAGTAAATGAAACAATTTACTTTTTCCTTCTTTTCCCGATTTGGGATTGTATAATAAAAGGTAAATGGAAACTAGCCAATAGGAATTTTCTTAATTGTTTAAAATTAAGAAAATTCAATAATTTTAGAATGAAAGTTTGGAATTTTTAGAAGGTTTCTTCCTCAAACCCCCTTTATAAGATTCACTTTATATAAGTGAAATAACTCACTTTTTCTTTCTTTTCTCAATGTGTAATTGTAACACTTTATATAAGTGAAACAACTCATTTTTTCTTTCTTTTCTTGATGTGGTATTGTAATTATTTTAAAGTTAAATATTATGAGAGTTTCAAAATCTCATACAAAATTATTTTTAAAATCAAAATGTCTATGTGAAATTGTAAAATAAAATTAAAATGGAAGCTAACCAATGAAGATTTTTTTTATTGTTCAAAATTAAGAAAATCAAAAAAATGAGTATGAGATATTGATTATAGGATTTCTCACTAAAAATCTTCTTTTGCTAATATAAATGGGAGCATAAGGTTCACTTTACGTAAATGAAATAATTCACTTTTTTTCTTTCTTTTTCCGATGTGGGATTGTGAAATAAAAATTAAATGGAAGCTAGCCAATGAAAATTTTCTTAATTGTTTAAAATTAAGAAAATTCAATAATTTTAGAATAAGGGTTTGAATATTTTAGAAGGTTTCTCCCTAAAAACTCCATTTTTCTCATATATTATATAGATAGATAGTGAAAAAAACTTTACTTTTTCCTCTTCTCCTGATGTGGAATTATAAAATAAATCATAAACTAATTAGAGTTTTTTTTATATGGTTAAATAGAAGTTAGCTAATGGAAATTTTTTTAATTGTTTAAAATTAATTAAATCAATATGAGAAATCGCGATTAAACCGGCAAATCGGTCAAATCCAAAATGGTTCAGCCTAATCGGTTAAGTTAAATGACCAACCAATTTATACAAAAATTAATTAATTAAAACTTTTAAATGTTATTTTAATTTTAAAATTTAAATAGTCTTGAATTGAAGTATACACAATATTAAGTAAAACAAGTCACTTTTTCTTTTCTTTTTCCGATATGAGATTATAAAATAAAACTTAACAATTATTTGAACGAAAAATATATTTCTAATCAAGCAATTTCAGTCTTTCAATCTTTAGTCAGATCAATCTTTAGTTTATTTCGAATCAAACAAATTTAATCAATATATTTTGATAAAACCGCTAAAATCACGGTTAAACCAACAAATTAAAAATGATTTAGCATAATCAACTAGGTCATAATTAATTAATTAAAATTTCTAAAATTTAAACTATATTAAATTGAAACATGCATAACATTACAATATTAAATGAGATAGGAATATAAGATTCACTTTATATGAGTAAAATAACTAATGTTTTTCCTTCTTTTTTCGATGTGGGATTATCAAATAAAAGCTAGCCAATGAAAATTTTCTTAATTGTTTAAAATTAAGAAAATCAAGAAAATTAGTGTGAGATATTGAAACTCTCACAAGACTCTTCACTAAATGAGATGAAAGTATAAGATTCACTTTATATGAGTAAAACAATTTATTTTTTTCCTTCTTTTTCCAATGTGGAATTATTAAATAAAAGTTAGCCAATGAAGATTGACTTAATTGTTTAAAATTAAGAAAATCAAGAAAATTAGCATGAGATATTAAAAGTCTTAAAAGACTCCTCACTCAAAACATTCTTTTCCTTATATAATAGATAGATAGATCGATTACATATTTTTAATTTCGTTTCAATGTGATCGTCTATTAGTTATCAATAATATTTTGGATGAAAAAATAATATGTGTGAAAAGAATTTAGAATAAATTACAGGGACTATCCGAATTATTTACCCATTTTTCTTTTCTGTGCAAGAATTCTTAAAATTTCTAAATGAGTACATATGCGGTTGTTTTTTGTGTCCAAAATGTCAAAAGCAATAGACGAAAAGACTAATTGTAGCGTAACTAGAAATATAAAGTTTAAGTTAATAAATTTAAAATCATAGGAAACAAAGTGAAAATTTTCTCAAATATAGAGGAGCCTAATTTATCCGAATATTTAAGTGGATAAATGAATCAAGCAGAGATTTCTCATTTTTCAAATACCTAGTTTTATTTCTTAGGCCAAGCCAAGCAACAACCTAACTTACAAGGAGATATCAAGTACTGTTTGGCCACAGCCTGAATGAAAAAAAAACAACATCAAAAGGGAAATATGGATTTAGATCCATATATAAGAAGATCTTTAAGATATATCCTTTTATTCAAAATGCCGATTTCTCAACGCTTAGCTGCTGATTTCCCACCCATTGCCTGTAAAATCATACCACACTCAATTATTACATACATAGACAGGCTTCACCAAGAATTCTAATTTTTGCAACAAAATTCACATTTTAAATCTCTCTCATACTAATTTTTACTTTACTATTTTATTGTAGTTGAAAAAAATATATATATTAATTATAGCTGAGCAGAATAGTTTCAAAGGCATATTATAAATTTCAAATCACGAGTTAAACTAACCCACAATTAGTGAACAGATTGGTGCAGATTAAACAATTTTAATAGATTGAGCGGTATTTTGCAAAACCCTCTCTCTAACCAACCACAAAATTTCTTGTGGTCTAGTGGATGAATCAACATCTTGACATGTTTCCAAGTAGCATGTTATGGTAAATGTTTTATTTATTTATTGTTTTGAGCAAGGATCCTCTAAAGTGATTTTTTCCTAAAGTTTCCTAGAGTGTGTGATTGTGTGGTTGAGATTTACTGGCAAGTCACATCAGAAAAATTGATGTGACTTGCCAGTAAATCTCAACCACACAATGTAGCACTTTAGAAAACTTTAGGGAAATTTTACTCTAGAGGATCCTTGGTCAAATAACAAATCAGTGGTGTATTTCAAAAATAATTTTAGATTCATAGTAAATTTTAATAGTTAAAGTCATAAATTTTTTCATAAATCTGTAATTATTTTTAAAAAAATATGATTGATTTGCAAGTTTTTCATTTATATATGCAATCACCTTTAAACCACATTTATGAGTTGAGCAAAATTCCAACTCAAGACATTCGAGTTTATAACTCACTTGAGAGTTCGCCCCTTAAACACCCACTATTATGAATAATAATTTCAAAATTGCCACTAGCACATCTAGTGGGTGTTTTTGTACCATTTTTTTTTTCTTTCCTTTTTTCAGGTAAATTATATGAGCTACCTTCCTCTTAGGTTCAGCAGTCTTTTGGGCAACTTCTTGGAAGCAGACTTAGAGGCTGAAGAAGTCTTGGATGCACCATCACTAGTCTTGGCACTAGCAGGCTCCTTCTTCACTTGCCCAAAAAGTTG
Organism: Camellia sinensis; assembly: GCF_004153795.1. Classification (NCBI taxonomy): domain Eukaryota; kingdom Viridiplantae; phylum Streptophyta; class Magnoliopsida; order Ericales; family Theaceae; genus Camellia; species Camellia sinensis. Next base: position 827,946 of record NW_021025089.1, read on the forward strand.
AGTCCCAACAGGTTTTGCAGCCTTCATTGATGCCATTGTTCTTCACAAACCTTAAAACAACGATATACAAAACACAGTAAATGATCAACTTTGCTGGTCTCAAGTGTGACTGCCCACAATCATAAGATATTTATACTAGAGTTCCACTGACTGAAAGGAATTAGAATCACAAGTTACAATTGAATTGAAAAGAATAGAATAATTGATTAAGACATAAATATATAGCACGAATAGAATAATTGATTAAGACATAAATATATAGCACTTGAAGGATAGAGGGATCAAATACTTGCTATAATTGGCTTTTCCTAGTAATAAAATTATGAAGCCAATCTTGAAGCATTTCCTGATGTATGTGTATGAATAGATTGTTAGGGAATCATGGAGTCCACAAGTGCACAACAAGTGGTCCAACCTTGCCACGTCATTTGCTCCATCAAGAGTTGTCATGGATTTTTCTTACTCTATTGGGAATCTTCGTGCAAACTCAAGGCCACCCATAGATTGTCTACCACTAGCTCTGATATCAGTTATCAGGGAATTAGGGAGCCCACAAGGTCACAACAATACCGGCCCAATCCAACATACATTATTTGGGATTCATACCCACTTAAAAACTTAAGCCTAGAGCTCATCTTATGTACATTAAGACCTATCTCTTTTACTTTTTATCTGATGTGGGACTCCACCTTTATACATGCTCCAACATAGATTTCATTCTTTTGTAAAACTACTTGCATTCGAAATAAATTTGATGGTTTTATAATTATATTTGTTCTATGATTTCACAAAAAGAGAAGAACATATTTGCCAAGCTATATTTCATTTTTAGTTTTCGTCCTTGATGAACTTTTAAAATCTGAGAAAATAACAAAAGAAAATGATGTGTCAATTAATTGTTTTGGAGTTTTAAACCTTTGTAACTCTAGCCCTAATGGTTAGAGTTGATGGTCTTGGTTAATGGTATTTGATGGCCCTCATGATGATAGCCTTCATGGCTAAAGACTCCCCTACTTGTATAAATAGAGGTTTTTCCCCTTCAACTTGAGAGATATAATTTTAGAGAGATTATTTTATTTTATTTTATTTTATTTTTAATGGAAAATGGATATGATATTTTGAAATAATAAAGTTGGAGATGTTTTTCATACAAAAGAAAATTTCCCCTATCTTCTTTGCTAGCCCCTTCTTTAGTTCTTGTTAGAGAGAGAGTGTGTGTTGCCATTGTCAAGTTTGCTGAAGCTATTCAGAAGATGCTTCTGCATTAGCTGGTTTTAACCATCGTGTCTTGGGAGACAGATGTCAGCGTACGTCATGCATCCATCAGAAGGCGATGAATCTATTTTAAGAAAACTATGGCATCACACAGGTTTCAGTTTGCATCTTTTATCTTTCGTTCTTCAAAGTTTTAAATTTAAACTTTTTATTGTACATTATTTTATATATCCATGTGAATCCATCTTGCAATATATTCCATGATGTAATCTAGTGTATTCCTATATTTTTAATTTTGTAATTTATTTTGTATTTGATTCTTTAATAAAATAAAATACAATAAAAAATTTGTGTAGTCATTCTATTTAATTTAATTTTATATATTTTTCTAGTATTATTATAGAAAATATTTTTCTAGTATTATTATAGAAAAATACCAACAGATTTCTAATAAATTACATCTTTAGGATAAGTTAAAGTGTAGCATTTTCAACCGGCACAATTGCTATCTGCCACTAACATAAAATATAAAATGTGATTTTCAAAGTGAAATTAATGGATCTAATCCTATCAAATTTTTATGTAATGGACTTTCTGTTATGACTTGGGCAGATTCTAACAAAAAACATATATGTGGGGCATATTTTGTGAATAATAGCACGCGGCTGAGATGATGTAGACGTGTCAGCCAGAGTGTCACGTGTCTTGGTCATGACGCTGAGGTGATCTCGGCTAGGCTGAGATTATTTGCGGAGATACCGAAATCCAAGATGAGTGGATGAGGGACATGAGTCCTAGAATTGGGGAGGGCCTTAGTATGTGTAACGCTCCGAAATAATTTAACATGAACTACCCACACTAATTAGCAACCCCGCATTTATTACAACATTTCTTCCATCTTTGCATAATTAAATAAAGAGTCTTTACAAAAGTTCCACATGAGGATATACATTCAATGATAGGAAAGCACCTGAATCTATAACATGTGAAACATCTATTCTCAAAGCAACAAAATGCCCATAAGGACTTACATCTTCCAAGGCAATAGCCTGGTTACACCAAAATGGTCTCTCGGACCCTTGGCTTTACAAAAAAATTACAACAAAAAGGAGAGTCATCTACTCTTCACAAAAAAAAATAAAAAATATCCACGCCCTCAGTTTGGCGGGATCACCACGTCTTTACCTGCACCAAAATCCATAGGGGTGAGCACAAAGCCCAGTAGAGAAATTCTCACAAAGTATATACAGTTATGCTTTTTCCTTAACACAAAAGTAGATGAAGTGCAAGGCTATGCCAAGGTTAATCAATGAGGAAAAATATTCATTTTAATGCATTGTTTCAAAATTGCCATGTTCTCAATATCATCAAGTGACCTCATCAATTTCAAACTTTCATTATTAATTCAATAGGGGCGGTAAATACAACACTGGTAATCCCTAGGTCGATGTCTACAAGTAGACTCTACGAGTACTACCAAATTGTCATTTTTACCGGTATTAACCGGAAGGCTCGACACCTACCCGCGCGATTTTCTGGTCTTTCACCAAGGACACTCAGGCCAACTTAACAATTTCATTTACACCTCCTATCTGGACTTACCAACGTATTTACCCCTTACACATTTTCATAGTCCTCAATACAATAACTATTTCCTTCCCTTATGATGGAAATCTCCATGATTTAGATTCACAATGCACCATAATAAATGAGATAACATGCAATGCAAATGATCCTTTCCATATCTTAAGACATTTCTCCACTTTTGACTATCTATACTACAATGTCAACATTCATATTCTCATATTCTCCTTTCAATGTTCATCCACAAAATTAACACGTTTCATCAACACATAGTCACAATTTTCATATCACAAGACATAACAAATTAGTCTCGCCACAACCTTGCTCATTCATGTATTGCCAACAATTTAACATTCACACCTTATTTTTCATATAACAAGTAATTTTTCATTTTTGCCAAACATTGATGAAACTCACTCTCATCATCCTTTTTAAAACAAGAAAATAAAACATTTCAAAGACATTTGCCATATTACAAAAATCCCCAATTTCTAGGGTTTTTCTTCAAAACAATCACTTCCCATTTCATGGTGAAAGCTCTCATCCAAAACATTTCTTTTCTTAGGTCAACAAGAAGAACCCTCAAGGATTGACCAAAAATTTAAAGTTTAAAGGGAGGCCCTCTTTTGAGGAAAACCTCTACATTTTGAAATCACAAGGTCAATATTATCAAAACTAGAAGGAACTCTTAAATCATCATAAAAAGGGCAAAACTAGTATATATAACTCAAGAATATCCCTACCTCAAAGTAGAAGCTCAAAGAAGAAGAATGGTGAAACTCAAGATGCTCCAAATCCACAAATTTTCGGATCAAAACAAAGCCCACGCCAAGCTCTATCCTTTTTACAAAGGAACTAGGATGGAAGAGCCATAGATTAAGAGTATTTGTAGAGAGAAGTAGTTGTTTAGAGGCAGAGAGTGCCAAATCTAGGGTTTGAGAAGTAAATGAGATGAAAAAGTGTTGTACAAACTCGCTACTGTAATATGATATATTCGAGGCTCGCTCGAGCGCTCGAGCGAAGAAGTGGTCGCTCAAGCGACCAGAAACAACAGAATCTCGCTCGAGCGTAAGAAGTGTCGCTTGAGTGAACAATGCGAAGCTTCAGGACTGCAACCCAGAAGCATGCTCGAGCGTAAGAGTGCTCACTCGAGCGAAGAAACTCAAAACATAGAGCTCGCTCGCTCGAGCGAAGGAAATCTCGCTCGAGCGAAGAAACACATCCTTCAGGTCCAAACTGGACGCAGATGCATGCTCGAGCGCAAGAGTGCTCGCTTGAGCCAAGAGACACACCACTCAAAGATCGCTCGAGTGAAGGAACCCTGGCTCGAGCGAAGGAACTAAAACATAAAGCTCGCTTGAGCAACAAAAGCCTCGCTCGAGCAAAGGAACCAAAATCTGGACAGTGTAGACACCCTATTTTTGACCGACCTTAAGACTCAGACGTCATCGATTGAGCGCTCGGTGATTGCGCATGTTTGTGCTCGTTTCAAGTTTCTAGAGTTTTCGGTTGAGTGCCTTGCCTCCGGGCCTCTGAACTCTTTGTGCTTTGGCTCGGTTTGTGGACCAAGCCTTGTTTCCCTTCCCTGGAGGGAGGGAGAGGTCTGTTGACCACTTTTTTGTGGTCGTAGACCACTTTTCCTGCTTGGAGACTAGTTTCTGATTTTCAGAGCCTTCGGCCGCGCGCCTTGTCTCGGGACCGCTTAATGTTCTCCGTTTGGCTTGGTTTTTGAACCATGCCTTGTTGCCTCTGCCTAGAGGGACACTGTGGTCTGGGAGACCACTTTTGGGTTGTTGACCACTTTTGATGCTCGTAGACTAGTTTTCGGGTCTCTCGGCTGCGTGCCTTGCTTCCCGGACTCTTGTGTTGCATCTTTTTTTTGGTTTGTTTTTTGCAAAAACCTTGTTTTCCTTGTTTGGAAGGTGGTACAAGGGTGGGAGACCAGTTCTTTCCCTTGGAGACCGCTTTCATTCCTGCCAGCCAGTTTTCTGGTCAACCAACTGGTTTTCTTGGTCTTTGGGCCACTTTTTCTGGTCGACCACCACACAACCACCTTGCTTTCATGTTGCAGACCATCTCCCTCCCCATGGCCGACCACTTTCTTCCTTGGCCGACTGCTTCCATTGGTTGGCCGACCAGTGTAAGTAGCTGTCCGACCACTTCAAGTAGTCGGCAGCTTTCTATCACCTTTTTGGAGATATTTTTAGGCCAGCTGTAACAGCTAAAGGGCACAGAAGTGATCCTCCATACACGTGTATGGAGGGATGGCTTTAGGCCAAAGCTTGTCTAACAAGCTTACACTTTATTTTTATATAAGAGGAAGGCCCTCCTTTCCTCCTCCAGGTTTAGATTTTGGTGCTTGAGAGTTATACATACATCTTTGTATCTATCTTCCATCTTCTCTTCATTTTTGTGTTCAAAAGTGCCTTTTTATCACACTATTGCACACAAACTCACACTCAAAGACCATACTCTTGTTGCTGAGGCTCTTTGAGGTTGGTTTTAAAGTCTTTGGACTGGCTTTGATCTAGGAAAGTTGTTGGAGTTGCAACTTTAAAGGAGTTCTACAAGGGTGAGCTTCTACCCTCTTGAACCTTGCTTTTTGCTTAAGCTTTTGAACCTATTTGCATGCTGTTTTTGGCTTGACTTTCTACGGAAAAAAGTTCTGATTTTTAAGACTTAACATGTTTGTTTGAGGTCCCTTTTGTGTTGGGGGTGGTTTACCCTCTCTTGTGCCTTGTGAGGCCTTGTTTTGAACCTTCATTTTAAGCTATTGGGATCACCTTGTTTTGACCTTTTCACAACTAAAACTTAGAGGAATTTCAGGGGTGGAAATGGTGTTTTGAGGTCCCAAATAGGAGGGTCATCCCCTCTCCTTGTGTTTTGAATGCTTGCTTCATATGCCTCATGTTTGAGCATGTTTGGCTAGCATATGTTATGTAACACCCTCAAAAATAAACCCATCATAACATACATTCACGATAAATAAAAGAGTTTTCATATTACAATCATCAGAGTATTCTTACAAAAGGTATTACATGTTGACAATAAAAGTAAATGCCCTATAGGCTTACAACTTTTCAAGTCAACACTTGATTACAAAAAGGAGAGTACTAACTCTACACAAATAAGCCCTTGGCTTGATATACATGTAATACAACAAAAACATCAAAAAAGAGTCTGACAGCCTCAAGCCTCCCAAGCTACGTCCTTAGAGGTGGCATAACACCTGTACCTGAAAATGATGTCCCATATAGGGTGAGCCAACGCCCAGTAGAGATATGTTAAACATAATATGAGCAATAACTAAAACATTAGTACTTGATAAATGTTTAACTCATATAAACCAACATACAGTACAATCCAGTTCCATAATCCTTAACTTAACAAAACTCAACTTATAAACACGGCTTAGAACCTGATCAAACAATTTAAGTGAGACTACATCTCTAGCCATCAATACTTCAAACTACCATTTCACGGAAATTGCGTCCGTGGGATTCGGCACCCATGTGTAATTATTTTCTCATGGCCATTTCACGGAAATTTCATCCGCGGGACTCGGCACCCATGTATAGATGTTTTCGGATTGCCATTTTACGAAAATTGCGTCGGCGGGATTCGGCACCCATGTATAGATATTTTTGAATTTCCATTTTATGGAAATTGCGTCCGCGGGATTCGGCACCCATGTATAATTATTTTCGAATGGCCATTTTACGGAAATTTCATCCGCGGGATTCGGCACCCATGTACTCAAATACTCAACTTGATTAGTTTTAATTCACCTAATCATTATGCAGTGTCTACAACAATCAAGACTATCCTCCCCTGATAGCCCAAAGCAATTATTTCTAAACAGATAATAAATGCACCAACAGGTAAATTATTAACCATTTCAAAGGTGAGTGATTAATGAATCCAACTCCACCGTTCTACCTAATAATGAGCCAATTTCATTATTCTCAACTCAATTTCATAATTCCATAACATTTCCAAATTAATTATATAAATTAATTCATAGCAAAAATTAGGGCTTTCTCCCATTTTTTCTCTACAATGACCCAAAGGTCCCAAATATCCTCAACAATAACAACAACACCATTTTAAGACCCAAGATACACATTATGAGTCAAAATAATCATACCCCTCTTTATACATTTAGAAACCCTAACACCCAAAATCACCCAACTTCAACATTAAATCGAAATGACTAAATATTTATGTCAAAGACCATATAAATGAGTAGTTATCCTTACCCCAAGAGATGAAACCCAAAGTAGACGATGAAGAAATCCCGAAGTGCTCCAAATCAAGAAATTTTCAGATTGATAAGAAGCCCACAACAAGCTCTACACTTTTTGTAAAGGCTCAAGGGTAGGAGATCACTCTAACTAGATCAAATCCTAGAGAGAAGTTGAGGTTTTAGAGTGAGAAGCTCTCAAATGGTGGTTTTCAAAAAGTAAGAGAGAGAAAGGATGTTGAAAAGTGATTTAAAATGACCCAGTTGCGATCTAATATACGTATGACCCGCTCGAGCAGAGAATAGGACCCTCGAGCGTCAAAAACAAAAATTGGACCCGCTCGAGCGCCAAGACACAAAATCAAAAAGTACCAGCTCGAGCGCAAAAGGAAATCCGCTCGAGTGTAGATTACCCCCTTCCAGTATTTTTACAGACTTTGAAAACCCGCTCGAGCGCCAAGAGGCCCGCTCGAGTGCAATCCGCTCGAGCGTGAAAAACGCACCTGCAGAAGTTTTGCAGAGGCACAAAATGCTGAAAGTGTGTAAAGTTTGCTCGAGCGCAAAGGGACCCGCTCGAGCGGACCGCCAAAAATCTGGGCAACTAAGAATGGGACTAAAGCTCAACCAACCTGTTCGAAACACGCCCAATACATCCTAAAACTCAAATATATGGAATTAAAGGATGATAACAAGATATATACAACAACCAACTCCACGGAACCTAAGTCCGGATACAACAATCAAAGAAGGGAGAACCGGAATCGCTATAACCTCCCCCCCTTAACGAATTTTGTCCCCGAAATTAAGTACAAGTTTTTAAAAACATGTTTTTCTCAATTCTCAATAGTATTACAACTCAACATTCATCAACTTGACCCAATACCGGTCACTCCATCTCTAATCAAGAGGCATTTCACAGTATCCACTCAATATGCATCATTAGCATGTTTTCCTTTGAAATTTATCAATTTCAACACATATTTCACAATTCTATATCATATTCAATGTTCATGATATAATTCCATTTCTACAATACATTCAACATATGCAATGTTACACTAAACTTCCATTTCAAGGTAAGTTTCAAAATACTTCCATAAGTCAAAACATATACAATGTTTTACAACTCAAGACATATTTAATACTCTTAAAGTTCATCAATATTACAAAATCCCAATACATGGTTAAACATTTACAAACAAGTCCGGATATTTCTCACAGTCATCTACCTCACGTTCCCAAGTGGCTTCCTCCACTCCGTGATGTTTCCACAAAACCTTTACTAAGGGAATGGTCTTGCCTTGCAAGACTTGCTCCCGCCTATCCAAGACCCGAACCTGTCTCTCCTCATACGAGACATCCACATCTACCTCTAAGTCGGTCCAATTCAACACATGCGATGGATCCGGCTCGTACTTCCGAAGCATACTGACATGAAACACATCATGTACCCTAGACAACTACGGCGGCAAGGCCAAGCGATAAGCAACCTCGCTAATCCTCTCAAAGATCTCAAAAGGGCCAATAAACCGAGGGGACAACTTCCCACTCTTCCCAAATCTCATCAAACCCCGCCTAGGTGATATTTTCAAGAAGACATGATCCCCCGTCTTGAATGTCAAAGGCCTCCTCCTACGGTCGGCATAACTCTTTTGGCGACTTTGGGCTGCAACAAGCCTCCTACGGATAAGCTCAACTTTCTCCGTTGTTTTCCTCACCAAATCCAGGCCCAACAAAGGTGCATCACCCATCTTAGCCCAACATACTGGAGACCTACATGGTCAGCCATACAAGGCCTCAAATAGTGCCATACCGATACTGCATTGAAAACTGTTGTTGTAGGCAAACTCCACCAAGGGCAATTGCCTCTCCCACGACCCACTAAAGTCAATGACAGAACCTCGAAGCATATCCTCAAGGATCTGAATAGTACGCTCGGACTGCCCATCAGTTAGAGGATGGTAAGCCGTGCTAAAAGTCAATCTACTGCCCAAGGCACTCTGCAAACTCTGTCACAACCTAACAGTAAAACGTGGATATCTATTTGAGACGATCGATACTGGGACTCCGTGTAACCTCACTATGTCCCGAATATACAAGTCGGCAAGATGATCTACCGAATCCTTCACGCGCATAGGAATGAAGTGCGCCGACTTAGTCAACCAGTCTACAACCACCCAAATAGCATCACTACCCCGCTGAGTCCTCGGAAGACCTACAACGACGTCCATAGTGACATGCTCCCACTTTCACTCGACAATAGGCAGGGGTTGCAACAAACCCGCTGGCCTCTGATGTTCGGCCTTCATTTGCTAACAAGGAAGGCACTTAGACACAAACACAGCCACATCCTGCTTCATACCCCGCCACCAAAACTGGCGACCCAAATCACGATACATCTTGGTGCCTCCTAGATGCACTACAAGGCGTGAATGGTGAAACTCTCGGAGTACCTCCTCTTGGCAAGACTCTGACACAAACAAACGGTCTTGGTATCTCACACTCAGGTCGGGATACATCGTCAAACCCTTTTCAGCCTTCCCGTTGGAGATCTTCTCTCGAAGGGATTTTACCTCAAGGTCACCTCCCTGTGCCTCTAACACTCGATTCACAAGTGTGGGCTGCGCAACTACAGAAAAGAAGGCCGCAGCCTCAACGGATTCGCCCAGAAGAAAATCGAACTTGCCAAGTACACCCAACATCTCCCACTCCCGGATGGCTATACAAGCTATATCACTAAAGGATTTCCTACTAAGGGCATCGGCCACAACATTGGCGTTTCCCGGGTGATAGTGCAACTCGAAGTCATAGTCCTCAATGAACTCCATCCACCTCCTCTGCCTCAAATTCAAGTCTCTCTGTGTAAACAGGTACTTCAAACTCTTATGATCCGAGAACACCTCGAATCTCTTTGGTTGCTAATGTGTTGGAGAATACCTCGAATCTCTCACCATAAAGGTAGTGCCTCCAAATCTTCAAGGCAAAAATTACTACTGCTAGTTCTAGGTCGTGAGTAGGGTAATTCCTCTCGTGAATCTTTAACTGACGTGAGCCATAGGCTACCACTTTCCCCTCTTGCATCAAGACACAACCCAAACCCTCTCGTGAGGCATCACAATAAACCGCATAACCCAAACCTCTCTCCGGAATAATCAAAATCGGAGCGGTGGTCAATCTAACTTTCAACTCTTGGAACGACTTTTCACAAGTTTCACTCCATACAAATTTGACCCCTTTCCATGTCAATCTAGTTAACGGCGAAGCTAGTCTAGAGAAATCTTTCACATACCGGCGGTAATACCCCGCTAATCCCAGAAAAACTGCGGATCTCAAAAATACTCTTAGGCTGTGCCCAATCTTGCACTGCCTCAATCTTGGATGTATCAAGAGATACCCCTTCCCCGGAAACCACATGGCCTAAGAACTTGACCTCTCCTAGCCAAAACTCACACTTCCCAAACTTGGCATACAGCCTATGGGCTCCAAGCAACTCGAGCACCACTCTCAAGTGTTCCTCGTGCTCCTCCTCCGAAGGTGAATAAATCAAGATGTCGTCCACGAAGACGACTACAAAGCGATCTAATAATTCCCAGAATATTTGGTTCATCAAGTCCATAAACACTGCCGGTGCGTTGGTGAGCCCAAAAGGCATCACTAGAAACTCATAATGGCCATACCGTGTACGGAATGCCGTCTTCGGAATATCCTTCTCCTTGACCCTTAACTAATGGTAACCCGATCTCAAGTCTAACTTAGAGAAACAACGGGAACCCTTCAACTGATCAAACAAATCATCAATACGAGGCATAGGGTACTTATTCTTAACCATAGCCCGATTCAACTTCCGGTAATCAATACAAAGTCTCAAGGCACCATCTTTCTTTTTAGCAAAGAGGGCTGGTGCTTCCCACAACGAAACACTAGGGTGAATAAAGCCCTTATCTAGCAACTCCTGGAGTTGAATATTCAACTCACTCAACTCGGCTGGGGCAAAACGGTAAGGTGCCATAGAAATCGGTGCCGTACCAGGCACTAAGTCTATTGAGAACTCGATCTCTCGATGTGGTGGTAAACTAACAAGGTCCTCGGGAAAAACATCCGAATACTCGCAAACCACTCTCGGCAGTACAGTTTGGGTCTCATCACACTCACTACTCATAAAGCTAGCGAGGAGGCCATTAAGCTCACTCCGCCCTTGTGGATCATATACTGGTGGTAACACACTGCCAACCCGATCTCCCAAGAAATGGAAACAATCCCCGCTCACGGTACAAACAGTGACCCTTCGGCAGTAACAATCAATAACTGCCCGGTATGACGATAACCACTCCATACCCAAAATAACATCAAAACCCGACATGGCCATAACTACAAATGAAAATGGAAGTCGGTGGTCGGTGACCTCTATGTCACAACCTCTACATCCGTGTTTCAAAATCAATTCGCCCCCAACAGGCAATATAACACAAATATGAGATGCTAACTATGCCAACTCCAATCCCAAAACAGATGCGAATGCAGCAGATATAAAGGAATGAGATGCACCCATATCACTTAACACATTGACAACCGAGTTGCAAAACAAAAAGGTACCTCTCACAACAGATGGAGCCGGTACAAGATCCTGTGCGGTAACAGCATACACACGCCCCGTAGGCCCCTGATCTACTTGCTCACCTCTCGGAGCAAAAGATTGGTGCATAGACTGAGACGATGAAGCCCCTTGATTGGCCCTCGAGGCCTGAACAGACTGTGCTGGCTGCGAACTCTGTGTCTGTCTCAAACCAGACGCACCGGGTGTACCACCTAACTGTGGGCAGAACCTCTTCAGGTGCCCTGCTTGACCACACTGGTAACAAGAGGACGACCGGCCTTTGCCCTGACTCTGGCTCTGAGGTCAAGCCGAAGATGAAGCTGCTCCCTAACCTGCTCCCCTCTGCGGGCAAGCTGGAGACTTGTGGCCCAGCTGACCACACTTGAAACAGGTAAAGTCTCCCTGGCTACTTCTCCCAGAACCTGAACCCGAACCCGGTACTGGAAAGGTAGATCTCGTTAAAGCACTCTGGGACTGCTGAGGGCTAGAACCCCTCTGCCTCCTACCATCCCCCTGGCCATCCTAACTCCTCTTGGAGCCCTCATCCTCTCTTCCTCCTCTATCATAGTCTCCATATGGGTCGCGACATCCACAAGACATCCATACTCCCGGATCATGGATCCCCCAACCCTCATCTTGAGGCCATGCCTCAACTTCCTCTCAAACTCGATACAACGGCGTTCCTTTCCTCAGACGCCACAAGCTCAGGTGCAAACTTGGATAAGCTAGTAAATGTGGCCTCAAATTCGGCCACTAATAAACTCAGCTGCTTAAAACTGGTCCCTCAGCTTCTCCTTGACAGCTGGGGCTAAGTACTTCTCTTGGAAAGCATCTACAAAGGCCACCCATGTGCCACCAATACGACCCCTCATGAACTTCCACCACTAACTCGCATCCCCCTTAAGATGGAAACATGCCAAGGTCACTTTTAATGCCCCGTCTTCGATGCCAATCATCTCAAACGTCTTAGTCATCTGTTCCAACCACTCATCAGCTTTGAGTGGCTCCTTAGGATCTCCAACAAACTCATCTGGATTAGACCAGAAGAACTCCCTCTTCAGAAAGGAAGGCCCTGCATCAACAACCTGGGCCTGAACTGGATTCTCAGCTCTGAGAATGCCTATGGACTCCCTCTAGCTCCTGCTATCTCGCGGGTTAAGGCACCCATGGCCTGCTGACCCACTGGCTCGGCCACAATGGCCTGACCAACACCTTCCTGCTGCGCCGGAACTTCATCCGGTATAGGCATCTCGTGCCTCCTAGGCCTATCTCGCTTACCACCATGTCCTCATCCTGACATCCTAATAAAGGCAATGAAGAACATTAGCACATTCACAAATGTGCCGAAGCTATAACACTTGCGTCCTAATGCAATGGACAACTGCAATTCACACCACGTAAGCACATAATCACATAAGCACTTACGAATTTCATTTCTAGAAAATGATAGTCCCGAGGCGTTACTAGAGTTCCGGTTAGAAAAAGCATTGATCAAGTGCTTTTCTAACAAGACTCATAGAAACCCAAGGATCCAATCAACATCGTAGAAACTAAATCCCATACCCAAATAGTCACATAAGCATGTTATCACATAAGCATATAAGACTACATCTAAGTCTCTATCAAGCGAGACGAACCCATTGTGGTACTAACCACTTCCCGCGTACCCAAAGTATTTGAACCCGGTACGCTCTGACACCAAGTTGTAATGCCCTCAAAAATAAACCCATCATAACATACATTCATGATAAATAGAAGAGTTTTCATATTACAATCATCAGAGTATTCTTACAAAAGGTATTACATGTTGACAATAAATGTAAATGCCCTATAGGCTTACAACTTTCCAAGTCAACACTTGGTTACAAAAAGGAGAGTACTAACTCTACACAAATAAGCCCTTGGCTTGATATACATGTAATACAACAAAAACATCAAAAAGAGTCTGACAGCCTCAAGCCTCCCAAGCTACGTCCTTGGAGGTGGCATAACACCTGTACCTGAAAATGATGTCCCATATAGGGTGAGCCAACGCCCATTAGAGATATGCTAAACATAATATGAGCAATAACTAAAACATTAGCACTTGATAAATGTTTAATTCATATAAACCAACATACAGTACAATCCAGTTCCATAATCCTTAACTTAACAAAACTCAACTTATAAACACGGCTCAAAACCTTGCCAAACAATTTAAGCGAGACTACATCTCTAGCCATCAATACTTCAATCTACCATTTCACGGAAATTGCATCTGCGGGATTCGGCACCCATGTGTAATTATTTTCTCATGGCCATTTCATGGAAATTTCATTCGCGGGACTCGGCACCCATGTATAGATGTTTTCGGATTGTCATTTTACGAAAATTGCGTCCACGGGATTCGGCACCCATGTATAGATATTTTTGAATTGTCATTTTACGAAAATTGTGTCCGCGGGATTCGGCACCCATGTATAATTATTTTCGAATGGCCATTTTACGAAAATTTCATCCGCGGGATTCGGCACCCATGTACTCCAATACTCAACTTGATTAGTTTTAATTCACCTAATCATTATGCAGTGTCTACAACAATCAAGACTATCCTCTACCGATAGCCTAAAGCAATTATTTCTAAACAGATAATAAATGCACCAACAGGTAAATTATCAACCATTTCAAATGTGAGTGATTAATGAATCCAACTCCACTGTTCTACCTCATAATGAGCCAATTTTAATTCTCAACTCAATTTCATAATTCCATAACATTCCCAAATTAATTCATAGAAAAAATTAGGGCTTTCTCCCATTTTTTCTCTACAATGACCCAAAGGTCCCAAATATCCTCAACAATAACAACAACATCATTTTATGACCCAAGATACACATTATGAGTCAAAATAATCAAACCCCTCTTTATACATTTAGAAACCCTAACACCCAAAATCACCCAACTTCAACATTAAATCGAAATGACTAAACATTTATGTCAAAGATCATATAAATGAGTAGTTATCCCTATCTCAAGAGATGAAACCCAAAGGAGATGATGAAGAAATCCCGAAGTGCTCCAAATCAAGAAATTTTCAGATTGATAGGAAGCCCACACCAAGCTCTACACTTTTTGTAAAGGCTTAAGGATAGGAGATCACTGTAACTAGATCAAATCCTAGAGAGAAGTTAAGATTTTAGAGTGAGGTGCTCTCAAATGGTGGTTTTCGAAAAGTAAGAGAGAGAAAGGATGTTGAAAAGTGATTTAAAATGACCCAGCTGTGATCTGATATACGTATGACCCGCTTGAGCAGAGAATAGGACGCTCGAGCATCAAATACAAAAATTGGACCCGCTCGAGCATAAAAAGACTCGCTCGAGTGCCAAGACACAAAATCAAAAAGTACCCGCTCGAGCGCAAAAGGAAATCCGCTCGAGCGTAGATTACCCTCTTCTAGTATTTTTACAGACTTTGAAAACTTGCTTGAGTGCCAAGAGGCCTGCTCGAGCCCAACCCGCTCGAGCGTAAAAAATGCACCTGCAGAAGTTTTGCAGAGGCACAAAATGTTGAAAGTGTGTAAACTCCGCTCGAGCACAAAGGGAGCCGCTCGAGCGGACCGCCAAAAATCTGGACAACTAGGAATGGGACTAAAGCTCAACCAACCTGTTCGAAACATGCCCAATACATCCTAAAACTCAAATATATGGAATTAAAGGATGACAATAAGATATATACAACAACCAACTCCACGGAACCTAAGTCCGGATACAACAATCAAAGTAGGGAGAACCGGGATCGCTATATGTTAGCTCCATATCAGGCCATTTTTGGCCTTATTTTAGTATGGCATACCTCTGTTTTGACTTGGTTTCGTCACTTCATGCATGCTTTATACACTTGTACTGTAAATTTTGCAAACTAGCTTTGTATGCTTCATGAAGTGGCATGTCTTTCTAGCTTGTTTTGAGTCCATCTCAGCATGTTCTTGTTGTTGTTTTTCCATGATATACCTCTGTTAAGGTTTGGTTTGATAGCCCCTTGCATGCTCCATGCACTTGTAATGCAATCCCATGAACTAGCCTAATGTGTATCATGCTTTAGACCATTCTAACATGATTTTGGCTTAACTCTAAGAAGCTTTTGTCCATGTTTTAGTATGCTCTAGCTCTGATTTGTGTTGTTTTGGTCATGCATGCCGTGCTTTGTATAGCTATAATGCATTCTAGCTTGCTAGCCTTGTGTATCAAGTCCACTAGCATGCATTGCTTGGTCTATTTGAATAATTTGGAAACATTTGTTATGAGATTTCAGTGCATGTTTTATGGTCATACCCTCACATCTTTCACTCTTTCCATGCTTTGAAGGGTTGGTCCTTTATGCCTTAAACATGAGCCATTGCGTATGCCTTCATGTCTAAGCTTGCGAGCTGTCATTTCAATGTGTTTTTGGGGTTATTTTTCCATGATATAACTCTGATTTTTGTTGGCAAAGCCATCTCATGCTTGGTCTTGGTAGGTGTAGTGTAACCCTCTCTTTTGGCCTTGCATATTCCTTGCCTTATGCCCTTCATGCTAGCTTGTTTTGGCTACCTTCCATGCATGGTTAGATTCATTTTGACATGTTCTAGGACTGTTTGGGTTGCCTCAACCATATGCTTCATGTTTTGTATAGCTATAGTGCAAGTGCCTATGTTAGCTTTGAGCTTTGAGAATCATAGCATGCTTCATTTGCATTGTGTCCATGATTTGACATCATTTAACATGACATTTCAGTGCATATATGACTGCCATGATCCCACTTTTTTCACCCTTTGAGTGCCTCTAAGGGTTGTGCATTGTTGCCTTGCTTATGGCCTAGTGTGCATGCATGCATGTTTAGACATTTGAGCCCTCATCTTAGCATGTTTTGGTCTTTGTTTAGACCTAATTAAGCTCTGTCCGTGGTTGGTTCATGCATTTGTGCCATGTGTTGCATGCCCCTTTGTATAGTCCTCTTTGCTAGCCTTATGCCTTAAGGACCCTAGCATGCCATGCTTATGTTGTTTGAATGATTTGGCATCATTTCTTGCTTAATTTCAGAGCTTATAGTATTGTCACACTTCCACATTTGTCACTCTTTGAGCACTCTTGAGGGTTGTGCTCTTATGCCTAGTCAATGGGCCATTGCATTGTGCATGCTTATCTTGATATTCATGCCTTAGTTTCATCATTATGGCCACTGTTTTGGCATGACTGAGGTCCATCCATATTTGGTTTAAGTCTATTGAGCATGTTTGTTTACATGATGTTTGCATGCTTATGTTGCCTTGCATTGTGTATGCATGCATTAGCCTTGATAGCATGCTCATGTTGCATTAGCATTGTTTGCATGTCATTAGCTTTGTTAAGTTACTCATGTTGCATTGCATTGAGTATGCATGCCTTACATTGTGTTTAATATGCTTGAGTTACATTGTATGTTTGCATGCTTGAGTCGCATTGCATTGTGTTTGGATTAGGTGTTGGTCCAAACACGAGAAACGAGAGACGTTTCATATTTGAAGTGATGAAACGTGCCTCAATTCTCGATCGCCGTTAAGTTACTCATGTTGCATTGCATTGAGTATGCATGCCTTACATTGTGTTTAATATGCTTGAGTTACATTGTATGTTTGCATGCTTGAGTCGCATTGCATTGTGTTTGGATTAGGTGTTGGTCCAAACACGAGAAACGAGAGATGTTTCATATTTGAAGTGATGAAACGTGCCTCAATTCTCGATCGCCAACCCTCTTGATCATACATGATAGAGGTCAAGGCCTTATGTGTTTATGTGTGCATTCATTTCATATTGAATTGCGCAATTTGGCTTCTCGGCCATCATGCATAGAGATGCGTGATTGGTGGCCCGAGGGTCAAGAACCACACTCCCTTGAGCTTATGAAATGATAGGGAGGGTAGTTGTGCACACATACCTTGCAAATACATTGCCATGCCCTTTCTTGCTCTCTGTTGCAGCAAATTGGAGAAGTGCAGCAACAACTGGTCAGCCGACCAGAAAAACTAGCTGGCCGACCACTTTTTCTAGTCTGCAGCAAAGAAAAGTGGTTGGCAGGTGGTTGGCAACATCAACAACTGGTCGGCCATGTTCCTACAGGTCCCCAAGGTGAGTTGGAAGCTTTCTGGAGGTTGGTGCAAGGTTCTGACAACAGTTACAAATAGAGGCAAATCGGGGCATCGCGTTGGCTTTCTGAACAAGGCGACCGGGCATGCATGCACTCCTCATCCCGAGGACCTCTCTTTACCGCTTTCCTTAGCTAGTTTATGCTTTGGTTCTGTACCTAAGTAGTTAATGCGTTTAGCTGCTTATTTGTGTTGTAATAACTAGTTAGTTAACTTGTTACTTAATTAGCTTCATTTTGTACTTAATTAGTTAACTTGTCAGTTAATTAGTTTTGTGATGTAATAATTAGTTTAATTAGCTTAGATTAGCTAGTTAGCTTCTTATTCCGACCCTCCGTCGAGAGGGCCAATTGTTGTAATAAGCGTGCGTGTGTGTGATACATGTCTTCCAACCTCCATTTCTTTCTCCCTTTTACTTAACCGCTTACGATGGTTAGTTTTAGGGCATATTTCGATTAGTATCCTCATGCTTGCACGCGTTCATCCATTCATCTGTTTTGCATGCATCGGGCTCGGCGCATCATACTAACTGCATTATATTTCAATTCCAAGTTGGAAACATGTATCGAATTGTCGTATTCATATGCCATTCTAGATTGCCGAGCCTATCTTAGTTGCATTTTTGCATGTGTTGCATTAGCCATCTTAACATGAACTAGGATCATGCATGATTTCTAACTATTTCTTTGTTTTGGCTCGGAGTACACTGTGAGTGTTTACGCTTTAGCATACTACATGAGATGTGTATGTTGCCATGTTAGCATGCTTGCCATGAGGCTAACTGCTTAAGTGATTAACTACTTGAATGCTTGTGGGTGAAGGTTGGATTGCTTGAATTGGAACAATTCATCAAACTGTACGTTTTAAGCCCACTTGAGGGTGGCAAAATCTATGTCTTAGCCTACTTACGAGTAGAAAACTTCAAATGGTTTTCAAACAAACGAACATGGAATGTTTTGTTCCAACTTAGGCGATCTAGTCTATACTTGTATGCTGTGCACATCACATAGTAATTCTAGGTTAACAACCGGAATAAGAACACATGTGTTTTCAAAAACAAAATATCATGTTAGTAAAGGCCGATCTTTGATCGGGCAAGCAAGGGTGCTCATTGCATGACCTTCCCCTCTCGTACCCAAGTTCCCGAGCCAAGGCAACTTTGGTGATGACGGACACGTGGCCTTAGGCACGAGTCAGGGTTTCCTAAATTTTCCAAAACAAAATATTTAGGTGGCAACTTTGTATCTGGCAAACCAGTCCATGTTTGACACTTCTCTATTAAAATCAGTTTTCGAAAAATGATTTGTCGGATTTGGACTCTTTGGTGATTTATCGGTCTCATATTGCACATTGTGAGATTAGATTCAGAACCGTGACACGAGTCCGAACTGTAGTAGCTAAGAACAAAGCAATTCACGCCCTCGTGCACGGAGAGATGGTGTTCTCGGGGCGGTCTACAGACAGCAACCATTTGCTTCCAATCACAACCCACATGTTCCAAATTCACTCAACACAACCCAACTCAAACATAAGGAAACAAAAGGTAGGAACATAAGGCATAACCCACAGCACGGAATCACTGATCGCTATAACCCTCCCCCTTTAGGGAATTTCGTCCTCGAAATTTAGACAAACTAACAAACAAATGTGCTTGTACAACAATAATCATTCTACAACATTTTCAAGTTATAACATTAACACCCAACCAAATTTTACCATTCTTTCCATTATCATTTCATCGAAACAACATTCGTTCAAATTAGAGATATGGGATAAAACATTTACAACAAAGTATCACTCTCCATAAGCTCATGCTCAATTTAACAGTACATTCAACAACAGGTGATCAACAATTTCATACTCTCCCCTCATCACTAGGGGACATTACACTCAAAATAGAACCATCAAGCACGTTCAAATAAATCTGGATACTTAGAGCGAGCCTCCGCTTCCCTTTCCCAAGACACTTCTTCAATTCCATGGTGTCTTCACAACACCTTTACTAATGGTATGGTCTTGCCTCATAACACTTGCTCTCGGGTATCTAAAACTTGAACTGGTCTCTCCTTGTTGGAGGCATCCTCATCTACCTCCAAATCAACCCAATCTAACACGTGAGAAGGGTCGGGTTCGTACTTCCTAAGCATTGACACATGGAACACATTATGAACCCCCGAAAGTTGCGATGGTAAAGCTAACTGATATGCCACCTCCCCGATTCTCTCCAATATCTCAAAAGGCCCAATGAACCTCGGAGACAATTTCCCACTTTTGCCAAACCGCATCAAACCCCACCTAGGTGATATTTTAAGGAACACATGATCACCTACCTCAAAGGATAAGGGTCGCCTTCTCTTATCAGCGTAACACTTTTGTTGGCTTTGGGCCGTAGCTAATCTCTTCTGAATGAGAGCAACTTTCTCGGTGGTCTCCCTAACAATCTCCGGTCTCAACAATGGTGCATCTCCTACCTCGGCCCAACAAACGGGTGACCTACAAGGTCGGCCATACAAGGCCTCAAACGCTGCCATCTCAATGCTGGCCTGATAACTGTTGTTGTAGGCGAACTCAATCAACGGTAAGTGCCTCTCCCAAGACCCCTTGAAATCTAGGACACAACCCCTAAGCATATCTTCCAAAATCTGTATAGTACGTTCCAATTGCCCATCGGTTTGCGGGTGGTAAGCGTTGCTAAAGGTCAACTTGGTTCCCAATGCCTCTTGAAGGCTTTGCCACAACCAGGCGGTAAAATGAGGATCCCTATCCGACACAATGGTTACCAGAACCCCATGAAGCCAAACAATTTCCCTAATGTACAACTCTACTAGGTGCTCAACGGAGTCGCTAGTATGCATAGGAATGAAATGTGCGGACTTAGTCAACCGATCAACAATTACCCAAATGGCATCATTGCCCCACTGTGTTCTAGGAAGCCCAACTACGAAGTCCATGGTGACGTGCTCCCATTTCCACTCAGCTATCGGTAAGGGTTGTAACAAACCCACTGGTCTCTGGTGTTCGACCTTCACTTGTTGCCAGGTAAGGCACTTAGACACAAAGGATACGACATCCTGCTTCATACCCCTACACCAAAACTGACGGCTAAGGTCCCGATACATTTTGGTGCCTCCCGGATGTACCGCAAGGCGTGAATGATGGAACTCTTGAAGCACTTCTTCCCTACAAGATTCCGGCACAAACAAACGGTCTAGGTAACGTACGCTCTGGTCTGAGTGAATGTTCAGACCCTTCTCTTCCTTCCCATTGGAAATTCTATCCTGAATTAACTCTACTTCCCGGTCTCCTTGTTGTGCCTCTATAACTTTGCTAATCAAGACTGGTTGAGCACTCAAGCTAAACAAGGTCGCACCTCCTTCTGATTCAGTCAACTGCAATTCAAATTTGCCGACTTCACCCAACAGAACCCACTCCCGAATGGCCACACTCGCCACGCTACCCACGGTTTTTCGACTTAAGGCATCGGCCACCACATTGGCCTTGCCCGGATGATAGTGCAACTCAAAATCGTAGTCTTCTAAAAATTCCATCCACCTCTGTTGACGCAAATTTAAATCTTTTTGGGAGAAAAAATATTTCAGGCTCTTATGGTCGGAGAAAACTTCAAACTTCTCACCATACAAATAATGCCTCCAAATCTTCAAGGCAAAGACTACCCAGCTAGCTCTAAGTCGTGGGTTGGGTAATTCTTCTCATGAATTTTTAGCTGACGAGAACCGTACGCTACAACCTTTCCCTCTTGCATCAAAACACAACCAAGCCCATCCCGAGACGCATCACAAAAGACAGTATACCCTAATCCTCTCTCCGGAATGATCAATACCGGTGCCGTGGTCAATCTAGTTTTGAGCTCCTGGAAAAACTTCTCACAAGCCTCACTCCACACAAACTTAACTCCCTTTCTAGTCAATCTAGTCAAAGGCACGACTAATCTAGAGAAATCTCTTACAAATCGACGATAGTATCCCGCCAACCCCAAGAAACTCCGAATCTCAAAGACATTCTTAGGTTGCTCCCAATCTTGTATAGAATCTATCTTCGAGGAATCTACTATTACTCCCTCTCTTGACACGACGTGGCCCAAAAACTTCACTTCGGTGAGCCAAAACTCACACTTCTCAAATTTGGCATACAGCTGATGCTCCCTAAGCAAGTCAAGCACAATCCTCAAATGAGTCTCATGTTCCTCCTCGGAGGTCGAATAGATAAGGATGTCGTCCACGAGGACGACCACAAAACAATCCAAGTACTCCCTAAATATTTGGTTCATCAAATCCATAAAAAAAGCCGGTGCGTTGGTCAAACCAAAGGGCATTACTAGGAACTCGTAGTGGCCATAACGCGTACGAAAGGCCATTTTCTGGATGCCGTCCTCCCAGACTCTTAGCTGATGATACCCCGACCTCAACTCTATCTTTGAAAAGCAACAAGACCCTCTAAGTTGATCAAACAAGTCGACTATCCTGGGTAAAGGGTATTTGTTCTTAACAGGCACTCGGTTCAACTTGCGGTAATCGATACACAACCGCAACGACCCATCCTTCTTCTTCGCAAAGAGAGCCGGCGCTCCCCAAGGTGACGTACTAGGGCGAATAAAGCCCTTATCTAAAAGCTCTTGGAGTTGAATCTTCAACTCATGCAACTCCGCAGGTGCAAATCTATATCGCGCCATGAAAATTGGTGCCGTTCCAGGCACTAAGTCGATGGTGAACTCAACCTCCCGGTGGGGTGGCAAACTAGTAAGGTCCTCGGGAAACACTTCCTGGTATTCACACACCACCCTTGGCA
Source organism: Camellia sinensis (assembly GCF_004153795.1). Taxonomy (NCBI): domain Eukaryota; kingdom Viridiplantae; phylum Streptophyta; class Magnoliopsida; order Ericales; family Theaceae; genus Camellia; species Camellia sinensis. Next base: position 850,527 of record NW_021025089.1, read on the forward strand.
ACTTAACTCGAGTCCCGTCACTCTCACTATCCAAGAGTGTAGCTAGAAGATTGCTAAGCTCATTTCTACCACTAGGATCAAGTACCAGCGACAGGGCCCGATCACTCTTGTCCCCCCAAAAGTAAACACAATCGCCACTCGAGGTGCACACTATGACCCTCCGACAAAAACAATCAATCACTGCCTGATACGAAGTCAACCAATCCATGCCCAGAATGACATCAAAACTGGACATGTCTAACAACACAAAAGCAAACGGAAGTCTACGCCCGGTAACCTCTATCTCACAATCACGACACCCCCAGTCTAAGTCAACTGTACCCCCAACTGGTGACTGAACCCTGAGTGGAGAAGCTAACTGTACCATCTCCAACCCCAATACAGATGCGAAAGCAACAGATATGAATGAATGAAACGCACTCGTATCTATCAACACACTGGCCAAAGAATTACACACAATAAAAATACCTCTCACAACCAAGGGTCCTGGCAACTGCTCTGGCGTTGTAACAGCATACACGCGCCGCTATAGCCTCTGGTCAACCTGCTCATCCCACGGAGCATAGGCTTGCTGTACTGACTGAGCCGAAGTGGCTCCCTGATGGACTCTCGAAGTTTGGACTGAATGGGTCTGCTGATGACTCTGGGTCTGCCTCGACCCGGATGCGCCAGATGCGCCTCCCAATTGCGGGCAAGCTCTCTTCATGTGCCCTGACTGACCACACTGGAAACAAGTAGGCCCCTGCCCCCTACTCTGAGGCTGGGACTAGCTCTGGGATCGGTTAGGTGGTGGTGGTAACATCTGCTGTCCTCCTCCCTTCTGCAGACATGCAAAGGCCTTGTGACCCGGCTAGCCATATTTGAAACAAGAGAGCCCGCTCGATGCACCCTTTCCTGAGCCCATACTAGGCAAGGGAAAGGTAGATCTAGACTGCTGCGGCTGAGACTGGAATGAAAAGGTGCCCTTACTCTTCTTGTTGGGCCTATAATCCCTCTATGATCTATGGCCCCTGGACCTCGAATTTCGAAGTCTCTCCTCTTCGGCTTCCACCATAATCTCCACATGTGCAGCCGCTTCCACAAGGTGATCATACTCTCGGATCATGTTCCCGACAACTTTGAACAAAATCTTCGTCCTCAACCTCTGCTCAAACTCAAAGCAATGGCACTCCTCTGTCGCTACTAACTCCGGTGTAAACCGGGACAAACTAGAAAATGCCATTTCAAATTCGGCCACAGACATACTCAATTGCTTAAGGTCCTTGAATTCCTGCCTCAACCTCTCCCGAGCCGTGGGAGGTAGGTACTTGTCTTGGAAGGCCGTCACAAATGCCTCCCATGTCGGTGCTACCCAGCCCTTTACATACTTCCACCATTGGCCGGCGTCACCTTTGAGGTAATAACTAGCAAGGGTCACCCTCAACTTGCCATCATCTATATGGAGCATATCAAAGGTCTTCACTGTTTGTTCCAACCATTCATTCGCCTTCTTTGGATCGGGCTCGCCATGGAATTCATTCGGCTTGGCCCTTAAGAACTCCCTCGTGAGGAAGCTAGCTCCAGTCTCCGCAACATTCTCCCTTGCTTGGGTCTCCGCCCTCAAAATATTCATGGACTCCCTCAATGCCCCCGCCATCTCCTGGGCTAGAGCCCCCATTGCGGCTTGGCTGGCTTGCCTCGGCACCTCCGCTTGCCCCACTTGTTCAACCATGTCAGCTTGGCCTAAACCCTCTTCTTTTACCGGGACCTCTTGGACCGGCACCTCAAATACACCCCAGCGACCTCGACCTCGCCTTCCACCCCCACCACCTTGAGTTCAAACCCTTCCTAACATCCTAATTAAAGAAAAAGATAAATAATTTAGCACATAATTCCAAATGTGCTTGCAACTTTTCCCACACGTTAAACTACAACAATTACATGCATATATCACACAAAAAATTTAATTCACCCCACATAAGCACTTAGTCACATAAACACATACGAATTATCCTTTAGTGATGAGATTTGTCCCATGAGAAACCAAGAATTCTTAGTAGAATGAGTATTGATCAGGTGTCCTTCTATTAAGACCTCAAGAAATCTAATAGGCGCAGATAACATCCCAAAAGTCTAATCCCATACCCACATAGTCACATAAACATGCTGTCACCTAATCACAACAGCAAAACATTTCCTAATCATACGAAATAAACCCATTGTGGTATGACAACCAGTCCCCACGAGCCCCAAGTATTTAAACCCGGTAGCTCTGATACCAAGTTGTAAGGCCCGAAATAATTCAATATGAACTACGCACACTAATTAGTAATCCTGCATTTATTACAACATTTCTTCCATCTTTGCATAATTAAATAAAGAGTCTTTACAAAAGTTCCACATGCAGATATACATTCAATGATAGGAAAACACCTGAATCTATAGCATGCGAAACATTTATTCTCAAAGCAACAAAATGCCCTTAAGGGCTTACATCTTCCAAAATGGTCTCTCGGACCCATACATGATAGCCTTTGGCTTTACAAAAAAATTACAACAAAAAGAAGAGTCATCTACTCTTCACAAAAAATATATATATATATATATATATCCACGCCCTCAGTTTGGCGGGATCACCACGTCTTTACCTGCACCAAAACCCATAGGGGTGAGCACAAAGCCCAGTAGAGAAATTCTTACAAAATATATACAGTTATGCTTTTTCCTCAACACAAAAGTAGATGAAGTGCAAGGCTATGCCAAGGTTAATCAATGAGGAAAAATATTCATTTCAATGCATTGTTTCAAAATTGCCATGTTCTCAATATCATCAAATGATCTTATCAATTTCAAACTTCCATTATTAATTCAATAGGGGCGGTAAATATAACACTGGTAATCCCTAGGCCGATGTCTACAAGTAGACTCTATGAGTACTACCAAACTGTCATTTTTACCGGTATTAATCGGAAGGCTCGACACCGATCCGCGCGGTTTTCTGGTCTTTCACCAAGAACAATCAGGCCAACTTAACAATTTCATTTACACCTCTTATCTGGACTTACCAACGTATTTACCCCTTACACATTTTCATAGTCCTTAATACAATAACTATTTCCTTCCCTTATGATGGAAATCTCCATGATTTAGATTCACAATGCACCATAATAAATGAGATAACATGCAATGCAAATGATCCTTTCCATATCTTAAGACATTTCTCCACTTTTGACTATCTCTACTACAATGTCAACATTCACATTCTCATATTCTCCTTTCAATGGTCATCCACAAAATTAACATGTTTCATCAACACATAGTCACAATTTTCATATCACAAGACATAACAAATTAGTCTCGCCAGAACCTTGCTCATTCATGTATTAACAATTTAACATTCACACCTTATTTTTCATAAAACAAGTAATTTTCCATTTTTGCCAAACATTGATGCAACTCAATCTCATCATCCTTTTTAAAACAAGAAAATAAAACATTTCAAAGACATTTGCCATATTACCAAAATCCCCAATTTCTAGGGTTTTTCTTCAAAACAATCACTTCCCATTTCATGGTGAAAGCTCTCATCCAAAACATTTCTTTTCTTAGGTCAACAAGATGAGCCCTCAAGGATTGACCAAAAATTTAAAGTTTAAAGAGAGACCCACTTTTGAGGAAAACCTTTACATTTTGAAATCACAAGGTTAATATTATCAAAACTAGAAGGAACTCTTAAATCATCATAAAAAGGGCAGAACTAGTATATAGCTCAAGAATATCCCTACCTCAAAGTAGAAGCTCAAAGAAGAAGAAGGGTGAAACTTAGGATGCTCCAAATCCACAAATTTTCGGATCAAAACAAAGCCCACGCCAAGCTCTACCCTTTTTACAAAGGAACTAGGATAGAAGAGCCATAGATTAAGAGTATTTGTAGAGAGAAATAGTTGTTTAGAGGGAGAGAGTGCCGAATCTAGAGTTTGAGAAGTAAAGGAGATGAGAAAGTGTTGTACGAACTTGCTGCTGTAATCTAATATATTCGAGGCTCGCTCGAGCAAAGAAGTGGTCGCTTGAGTGACCAGAAACAACAGAAACTCGCTCGAGCGCAAGAAGCGTCGCTCGAGCGAACAATGCGAAGCTTCAGGTCTGCAACCCAGAAGCATGCTCGAACGCAAGAGTGCTCGCTCGAGGGAAGAAACTCAAAACATAGACCTCGCTCGCTCGAGGGAAGGAAATGTCGCTCGAGCGAAGAAACACATCCTTCAGGTCCAAACTGGACGCAGATGCATGCTCGAGCGGAAGAGTGCTCGCTTGAGCCAAGAGCCACACGACTCAAAGATCGCTCGAGCGAAGGAAACCTGGCTCGAGTGAAGGAACTAAAACACAAACCTTGCTCGAGCAAAGGAACCAAAATCTGAACAACAACCATTTGCTTCCAATCACAACCCACCTGTTCCAAATTCGCTCAACACAACCCAACTCAAACGTAAGGAAACAAAAGGTAGGAACACAAGGCATAACCCACAGCACGCAATCACGGATCACTATAGTATGGATAAAGATAAAGCTCTTAGAGAGTTTATCTCTACCGAGTTAGGAGTCCAAAATGAGCATTGAGTCAGAGCCCATTGAAGCTAGGCTTCTACAAGGATCGAGTTGGTGCTGGCTATAAAAGTAAGGCACCCTCGTGGGTCTAAGGTATGCTTTTTGTATTCTGGCTTGTGAGTTAAGCACTATTAGCTATCTTTGAGAGATAAATTGAGTACTGACTTGATTGTCGGAGAGACTCCGGGTGGATGAACCACCGCCGGAGTCTTATCTTTTTTTGACAGGTTGTTCGGGCACAATCTATTCTGCCTGTGCTCTCCAGTTGAGTTCCCTGTTTGGCAGTGTGGTTAGAAATCAGCACACACAATTTGGCGCCATCTGTAGGAAGCGTAAGAAGAATAGATGGCCAACGACGGGCAGAAAGAAAGAATTGAGGGTAACATCCCTAGTGGGAGTGGTAAAAATGTCGAACCTAATGTAGAGGAGGACAACTGCAACGAAGAACCTCGGGATAAGAATCCCAGAGAAAAAGACGTCGGCCAAGAGGGAGACGTACCGAAGAAAGCATGTCAGGGCGGGTATTACAATGAAAGCAACCTCTAGGTATGGAAAGCTAGATGTTTGAGGAGGGACGGTGAGATGAAGAGAATGACAAAAAAATTGGTAGACTTGCAATCGGTCATCAATTTCATGATACAGAACAATGTCATGCAGCCACCTTTCCCATTGGAGGACACGCCGATTCTAGCGGCCAAGAACGATGCCCAGAAAGGGGGGCAAAAAGCAATCCTTGCAGTCCCTCAGCATGACAGGGCAAGGGAGCATTCGCATCGGCCTTCACGGGAGGTCGGGTGAGGAGAATTGATGAGAGGAGAGTCGCAGAAGACACATCATGCCAAAGAAGCCTACACCAAAGAACATCGGCATGTTCAAGGGAATGAGCTTTGTTTTGACACGATGAATGGAGGGAGGTCCAAGAGGACTAATAACGACACTAGAGTAGCGCACCAAAAAGGCTGAAACCCGTTGACAGTCGAGCTCCTGGACGGACCAAGATTTGAGGGATTACCACCAGAGGAAGTGACAAGATGCCGAGGTAACATCTCCGGTCAAGCCGAGAATGCCATTTTCGATTGAATTGGACAAGTTTGAGGCCCCGAAAAGGTGCCACATGCTAAGATTCCAGATATGCGACGATAAGTCTGATCCCAACTTTCATGTTGACTTATACTTGAACTCAATGGCATTGTACATTGGGAACGAGCCGTTGTTCTGCAAAGTGTTTCCCTCATCTTTGGGGAAAATCACATCAGATTGGTTTCACAAGTTGTCGAAAAGAACTATGAAAAGCTGGGAACGCCTGACCGAGATGTTTGTGGCCAGGTTTGTTACAAACAAACTACAGTCGTTGAGGGTAGACTCCCTGATGGCTTTGAGAATTAGTGAGCATGAAAGCCTTAGGGCTTATGCCAAGAGGTATTACGAGGTGTTTAACTGAATACTAGGGTGCAACCAAGAGGTGGTAGTCGTGTCTTTTAAGAACGGCCTGAACGATGACTATTTGCTTCGAAAATCACTGGCAAAGACACTGCCAAAAAGTATAGAGAAACTTATGGCTAGAATCTAGAAATATACGAGAGTAGAGGAAGACAAGCCGGGGACAAAGGTGTCAAAGCAAGAGAAGAGGAATGGCTCGCCGAAGTGAAGCCAAGGTAATACAAACTTTAACAAACAAGAAACGGGACTGAGGGCTACAAAGACAGTCACCACAGTGTTCCGAATCCCGGTTTACAAAGTCCTGGAAAGAATTAGGAACTAACCGTACTATAGAGCACCAGAGAAGATTCCCGACAAATTTATGGGAAGAAGCCTTAGGAAGCATTGTGTCTACCATAATGAGGACGGGCATCTGACTCAAAGGTGCAAAGCCCTAAAGACACATCTAGAAGATCTGGTAAGACAAGGTCACTTAGGGGGCCTAGTATACGAAGCCAGAATAAGGGAATAGCAAGCAAGGCTGCCCCAGGCACTGGCAACACCACCTCCACCAGCACCACAAGATGATTCACTCGAAAGTCAATGTGAACGAGGTATGTGGGGAGACTCAGAGGGTGAAACATTTATAGCATGTGTACCAGGTCCAGCAAAAGAGGTCTAGGGTAGACGAGTACCAGGGACCAATGGTGTCCTTTACTGAAGCCGACCTAGACATAGTGCAGCATCCATACAACGATGCTCTAGTAATATCCCTCAAGTTTGGAGAGTGCCAGGTAAGGCGCATTCTGGTTGACCAAGGCAGCTCATGTGACATAATGTATGTCAGATGTTACAAGGAGCTCGGCTTCACCAAGATGATCTGGAGCAGTCCAACAGTCCAATGGTCGAGTTTAATAGAACGCCGACATGGCCCCTGGGAGCAATAAGTTTGGAGGTGCAGGCAAGCACTAAGAGGGTAAGCACAGAGTTCACAGTAATTGACACCCTCTCCCTTTACAATGTTATCTTGGGAAGGCCATGGTTGTACACAATGAGGGTTGTTCCTTCAACATTGCACCAACTGTTGCGGTTCCCAACAAAGCATGAAATTGAAGAGGTCAGAAGGGATCAGGTGTAGGCAAAGAATTGCTCCATGGAAGTAATAAAATCTACCTACAACGTATGGGAGGTAGAGACAGTAGAGATCGAGAACGAGGACATGAAGGTCCTAGATGACGTCGGCAAATAGCCGGCTGACAAAAGTGAGGAAGCCTTGAATAAAATTCTGGTCCAGTAAGGGGATGAAGAACGCTTCTTCCTCCTCAGCTCAGGCTTGGCCGAGAAAGAGAAAAGGGAGTTAGAAGCATTCTTATGAGCAAACATAGAGGTGTTTTCCTGGACGCCATACGAGATGCCTGGTATTGACCCTGAGGTCATATGCCACAGACTGAATATAGACAGGTCAGCAAAACCCATCATCTAGCGAGCAAGGAGGCCGATGTTGATCCATGTGGAGGTAGTAGAGGAAGAAGTGGAAAAACTACTAGAGGCTAGAGCCATCCGAGAGGTAAATTACCCTACCTGGCTGTCCAATACTGTGATCGTAAAAAAGAACGGGAAGTGGAGGGTCTGTGTGGACTTTACTAGCCTGAATAAGGTCTATCCCAATGACAGTTTCCCACTCAAAATCAATCAATTAGTGGATGCCACTTCAGGACATGGAAGGATGAGCTTCCTGGACACTTATAGGGGGTACCATCAGATAGCAATGTACCCCCCTGATGAAGAGAAGACTGCATTTATCACCCTAAAAGGGCTGTATTGCTACAAAGTGATGCCTTTCGGATTGAAAAATACAGGAGCAACGTACCAGAGGTTGCTGATCAAGATGTTCAGACATCAGATCGGCAAAACAATGGAGGTATACATCGACGACATGGTCGTGAAGACCAAGGAACCTGTGGATCATCTAGTCGACTTGAAGGCAATCTTTGACATCCTAAAAACATATCGGCTCCTACTTAATGCTTCAAAATGTGCATTTGGAGTTGGGTCTGGTAAGTTCTTGGGGTACTTGGTTACCAGAAGGGGCATTTAGGCAAGCCCAGATCAAATCAAGGCCATTCTAGATTTGAAAAGCCCAAAGTCAACAAAACAAGTGCAGATGCTGACAAGAAGGGTCGCAGCCCTGAACAGATTCATAAGCAGAAGTTCAGATAAGTGTAAACCATTTTTCAGTCTGTTAAAAAAGGCCACAGACTTCTTATGGACAGAAGAATGTGAAGTCGCGTTGGCCAACTTGCAAAGATACCTGACCATAACTATAGTTCTTTCGAATCCAGTACTCTCGAATCCAGTACCTGGAGAGGAGTTATTCCTGTACTTGGCGATTTCAAAGCATGTAGTGAGTGCAATGATAATTAGAGAAGAGAAAGGAGAACAAAGGGCAATATATTATGCGAGTAAAACCCTAGCAGACGCAGAGACCAGATACTTGCCCCTGGAGAAATTGACACTAGCTTTAATGATGGCTTCCAAGAAGTTGAATCATTACTTCCAAGCCCACAAGATTGTGGTATTGACTGAGCATCCCTTGAAGTCATTACTACAACAAGGAGATCTGACAGGCAGGGTAGTCAGATGGGCAGTAGTATTGGGCCAATACAACCTGGAATTTAGGCCCATAACAGTAATCAAAGGCCAGGTTCTGGCCAACTTCGTGGCCAACTTCACACCTGGTGCCATCCCACGTCGGGCTCCGGTAAGCCGCGGCTTAGGATGTCCAGGTGAACAAGAAGAGACCTAGCTGGGGATGAAAAACCCCACAATAGAGAAGAAAAAAGAAGAGAAACTCAAGCCCTACGATATTTACATCGACGACTCCTTCTGCTTGTTTGTCGATGAGAGTTCAAACCGACAAGGAGTAGGTGCATGAGTAGTGCTAGTATCACCGGATGAGCAAATGCTAGAACAATTTATTCGACTAGGGCTTAAAGCCTCAAACAATGAAGCAGAATATGAAGCACTAATCACAGGATTGAAGTTGGCAGCAGCCATGGAAGCCAAGGGGGTAGTGGTCTTCTGTGACTCCCAGCTTATTGTGAACTAAGCAACCGGTGAGTATGCAACCCAAGATGAAAGAATGATAGCCTACGTGTAGACACTCCATTTTTGACCAACCTTAAGACTCAGACGTCATCGTTTGAGCGCTTGATGATTGTGCATGTTTTTGCTCGTTCCGAGTTTTTGGGGGGTTTTCGGCTATGTGCCTTGCCTCCGGGCCTCTGAACTCTTTGTGTTTTGGCTCAGTTTGTGGACCAAGCCTTGTTTTCCCTTGCTTGGAGGGAGAGAGAGGTTGGGAGACCACTTTTTGTGGTCGTAGACCACTTTTCCTTATTGTATGCTAGTTTTCGGTTTTCGGAGCCTTTGGCTGAGCGCCTTGTCTTGCTTCCCTTTTGGTTTGGTTTTGAACCAAACCTTGTTTTCCCTTCCCTGGAGGGAGAGAGAGATCTGTAGACCACTTTCTTGTGGTTGTAGACCACTTTTTGTGGTTGTAGACCAATTTTTCCTCTTGGAGACTAGTTTTCAATTTTCGGAGCCTTCGGCTGCGTGCCTTGTCTCGGGACCGCTTAACGTTCTCCTTTTGGCCCAGTTTTTGAACCATGCCTTGTTGCCTCTTCCTAGAGAGACACTTAGGTCTCGTAGACCACTTTTGGTGCCCATAGACTAGTTTTCGGGGCTTCCGGCTGCGTGCCTTGTCTTGTGGACTTTCGTCTTTCATCCTTTTTGGTTTGTTTTTGGCGCAAACCTTGTTTTCCTTGCTTGGAGGGTAGAATAAGGGTGGGAGACCAGTTTCTCTCCCTGAAAACCACTTTTCTTCCCGCCAGCTAGTTTTCTGGTCAGCCAACTGGTTTTCTTGGTCTTTGGACCATCAAAAGTGGTCGGCCACCATGCCATTAGCTTGCTTTCATTGTGCAGACCACCTCCCTCCACCTGCCGACAACTTTCTTCCCTTTCAAACCACTTGTGGTGGTCGGCCGACCACTTCAAGTGGTCGGCAGCTTTCCAGCACATTTATGAAGATCTTTTCTGTCTAGCTGTGACAGTTGGTGGGCACAGAAACCATCCTCCATACATGGAGGGGTAGCTTTAGACCTTAAGCTTGTTCAACAAGCCTGAACTTTGGTTCTCTATAAAAGAAAACCTCCCCCCTCTTGCCTTAGGTTCAGAAAAAGTGGCTGAGAGTTATACATATACATCTATATCTATCTTGCACATTTTCTTCATATTTGTGCTTGAAAATGCATTTTCATCACACTTTTTCACACAAACACATAGTGAAACACCATACTTTTGTTGCTGAGGCATCTTGAGGTTGGTATTGGCGTTTTTGGACTAGTTTTGATCCAAAAAAGCTGCTGGAGTTGTTGCTCTAAAGTTGTTCTACAAGGGTGAGCTTCTAACCTCTTAAACCCTTGTTTTTTATTAAGCTTTTGGCCCTATTTGCATGTTATTTTAGGCCTAACTTTCTACTGAAAAAAGTTCTGATTTTTAGTGCTTAATGTGTTTGTTTAAGGCTTCTTTGGTGTTGGGGTTGATCTACTCCCTTGCATGCCTTGTTTGGCTTTGTTTTGCACTATCACTTTAGGCCCTTGAGATCACTTTCTCTTGGCCTTTTAACCACTAAAATCCAATGGATTTTCAGTGATAAAACTTGTGTTTTGAGGTTTAAATAGGAGAGGGTCATCCCCTCTCCCTCTGTCTTGTATGCTTACCTTGTATACCTCATGTTTGAGCATGTTTGTTAAGCTTGTGTTGGCTTGTTCTTAGCCTATTTTTGGCCTTATTTCAGTATGGCATACCACTATTTTGGCTTGGTTTGGTCATCCCTTGCATGCTTTATGCAATTGTAGTGTAATTCTTACAAACTAGCCCTGTATGCCTCATGAAGTAGCATGTCTTTCTAGCAGGTTTTGAGTCCATCTCAATGGGTTTTTGGTGTTGTTTTAACATGCCTTAGATCTGTTTTGGGTTGGTTTGATAGCCCCTTGCATGCTCTTTGCACTTGTAGTGCATTTCCATTCATTGGCCTAATGTGTATCATGCTTTAGACCATCATTCTAGCATGCTTTTGGCTTAACTCTAAGAAGATTTTGTTCATGTTTTAGCATACCCTAGCTCTGATTTGTGTTGTCTTGGTCATGCATGCCTTGCTTTGTATAGCCATAGTGCATTCTAGCTCACTAGCTTTGTGTATTGAGTCCATTAGCATGCATTGCTTGAGCTATTTTCATGATTTGGCATCATTTCATATGTGATTTCAATGCATGTAGTGTGGTCATACACTCACATATTTCACTCTTTCAATGCATTGGAGGGTTGGCACTTTGTGCCTTAAACATGAGCCATGGTGCATGCCTTCATGCCTAAGCTTGAGAGCTATCATTTCAGTGTGTTTTTTGGGGTTGTCTGATTTTTGTTAATGAAGCCACCTCATGATTGGCTTTGGTAGGTGTAGTGTAATCCTCCCTTTTGGCCTTGCATATTCCATGCCTCATGCCCTTCATGTTAGCTTGTTTTGGCTATACTCCGTGCATGTTTTAGTGTCATTTTGGCATGCTCTAGGACTGTTTTGGGTTGTATTGTCTATATGCTTCATGTATTGTATAGCTATAGTGTAAGTGCCTATGCTAGTTTCAAGTTTTGAGCACCATAGCATGCTTCATTTGTGATATGTACATGATTGGGCATCATTTACCATGACATTTCAGAGCATATAGATTTGTCATGTTCCCACTTCCCTCACCCTTTGAGTGCCTCTAAGGGTCATGCCATTATTGCCTTGTTTGTGGCCTAGCTCGTATGCATGCATGCCTAGACCTTTGAGCTCCCATCTCAGCATGTTTTGGTCTTTGTTTTGACCTATTTGAGCTCTGTTTGTGGCTCGTTCATCCATTTATGCCATGCATTGCATGCCTCTTATGTAGTCTCATTCACTAGCTTTCATGCTTAAGGATTCTCACATGCCATACTTGCATTGTTTGAATGGTTTGGCACCATTTCACATGACATTTCAGTGCATGTAGTGTTGTCACACTTCCATGTTTGTCACTCCTTGCTCATGTTTGAGAGTTATGCTTTTATGCTTAGTTGGTGGGCTAGAGCATGTGCATGCTTTGTTTTGCATTTCATGCCATCATTTTAGCATTTTGGCCACTTTTTTAGGCATGACTGAGGTATGTCCATATTCGGTTTAAGTCCATTGAGCATTGTGTTGCATGCCCCTTGTGAGGTGCCCTTTACTAGCTTTGATGCCTTAGCTTCTAAGCTTGTCATACATGCATTGTTTGCATGATAGAATTTTGTGCATGCCCTTCTAGCATTGGTTGCATTGTTTTGTTATTTGCATGCTTATGTTGCATAGCATTGTGTTTGCATGCCATTAGTATTGCTAGGTTGAGCATTGATTGCATTACATTGTGTTTACATGCTTGTTGCATTGCCTCATGTTTGCATGCTTGTTTCATTGCATTGTTGTTTGCTTGCATGCATTGCATTGTATTTCCGTGTGCATGCATTGCATTGTGTTTGGATAGGGTGTTAGTCCAAACACGTGAAACGAAGGACGTTTCATACTTGAAGTGATGAAACTAGCCTCAATTCTCAATCGCCGACACTCTTGGTCACACATGATAGAGTTTAAGGCTTTATGTGTTACTTGTGCATTCATTTACATTGAATTGTGCAATCTTGACTTCTCGGCCATCATGCATTGCGATGCTCGGTTGGTGGCCCGAGAGTCGAGAACTACACTCCCTTGAGATCATGAAATGATAGGGAGGGTGGTTGTGCACACATATCTTGCAAATACATTGCCATGCCCTTTTTTGTTCTCTGCTGCAGCAAACTAGAGAAGTGCAGCAAAAACTGGTCGGCAGACCAGTAAAAGTGGCTGGCCGACCACTTTTTCTGGTCTGCAGCAAAGCCAAGTGGTCGGCAGGTGGTTGGCAACACCAACAAGTGGTCGGCCATGTTCCTGGTAATTCCCATGATGGAGTAGAAGCTATCTAGAGGTTTGTACAGTGTTCTGAAAACAAATGCAAACAGAGGCAAGTTGGGGCATAGCGATGGATTTCCGAACAAGGCGACCGAGCATGCATGCACTTCTCGCCCCGAGGCTCCCTTTTAACTGCTTTGTTTAGCTAGCTTACACTTTGGTTCTGTGGTTAAGTAGTTAATGCGTTTAGCTACTCATTTGTATTTAATTAGCTAATGTACTTAGCTAATTAGCTTGTTTTGTAATAATTAGTTAACTTGTTAGTTAATTAGTTCTGTCTTGTAATAATTAGTTTAATTAGCTTAGATTAGCTAGTTAGCTTATTATTCGGACCCTCCGTCGAGAGGGCACAACTGTTGTAATAAGCG